>JAJOZX010000446.1:0-65000 GCA_023014485.1 Bathynomus jamesi
TTTGAATTCCCATGAAATTAGAATATATTCGAAAGTTATCTTTTTTGTCCTCTCTAGGAAGGCGTACGGTCCTCATGGCGTCCTTACTGTTGTTCCCAAGAAATGACCTTCCGTGCTTACACCTTGCTTAGGCAAACTCTTTCGCCTTTGTCTTTCATCTGGTGCTTTTCTCCCTGATTCGCTTTCATTCAGCCTGTTCCAAAAAAGGGTTGACGGCTCTCAACCTTCCAACTATCGTCAAATTACCTTAAGTTGTTGTTGCCTTTCTAAAGTTTTGAATCTATCCTTAACAGGAAGATTCTTAAGCATCTCTCTACTCACAACCTCTCAGATTGTCAGTATGGGTTCCGCAGAGGAAGCTCTACTGGAAATTTCTTGCATATTTCATTGCTTCTTGGTCATCCTGCTTTCAGGGTTTTGATTGTGCTAGACATATCAAAAGCTCTAAACTGAGTTTGGTACAAATCCGTAATTTCCAAACTACTCTCCTTTGGCTTTTGTCATTCTCTTTGCGCCTTCATCTCTACTCCTGAAGCTATTAATGGTACTTTTCAGCAAGGTTCTGTCATGTCACTCTCTCTCTTCCTTTTATTTAATCAATGTTCTTTTAAGTCGCACTTCCTGTCCTATCCTATCCTATCTATGCTGATGACTCCACTCTTTACTTCATCTGCTTCACAAAGAGTCCCTTTCAACAGTCACTCAATGATTCGCGTGAGACGGTATGGTGTAGCTGACCTCTGATCTTTCTACTGTCTCTGATTGAGGCAGAGAAAACTTGTGGTCTTCAATGCCTCAAAAACTCACTTCCTCCATCTTTCTACTCATCATAATCTTCTACATGACTATCCTCTTGTCTTCAGTAATACAGTACTCAATCGTTCCTCTTCTCTTAACATTCTTGATGCTTCCTTTTCTGATCATCTTTCTTGGAAAGATTACATATACTTTCTTTCCAAAACAGCTTCTAAGAGGTTAAATGTGCTGTACCGGCTCCGCAGTTTCTTCTTGTTCGCCTCTGTATGGAGTACGTTTCTGATATGTGGGGTGGCTCAACCAACACAGCTCTGTTTGATCTAGTGAAATCAAAGGCTTTTCGTCTTATCTATTCCCCGCCTCTTACTGACTGTCTTCAATCCTTCTCTCTTCGCCCTTTATCCTCAGTCTCTCTTTACTATCGCTATTATAACGGACACTGCTCTTCTGAATTCTCTAACTGCATGCCAACTCCTTTAAGGAGAGAATGCGGTACCAGACTGTCGAAATATTCTCATTCATTTCTGTTCAACTCACTAAAGCAATGGGTAATCGTTATTTTCAAACTTTCACCTACTTAACCGGTCAACTGTGGAACAACCTTCCTCAATCCATCTATTTCCCTGTCTGTGACCCATAATGCTTCAAACGCAGATTATTAAGGCATCTTGAAAACTTTTTGTCTTGAGTTTGGCTCTTCTTCTTCTTCTTCTAACGGGGCGTTTTTCGGGCGTTCGCACTTGGTCGCTCCTTCTTGCCTAAAACAAAGAATGGACAAGAAAGTAATGATTCCCTTGCTGAAATTACTAGTCATACCAAAACTTGAATACTGCTCAGTCTTGGCGTCCTCATGTAAAAAAGAAATTTATAAACTAGAAGAAATTCAAAAAATTTCATATGAAGATCGATGACTGGAAAGAACTCAACTACTGTGAAAAACTACATGCATTAAATCTATATTTGCAGAGTGAGGAAGAGAGAGAGGTGCACCATAATTTACACATGGAAAATAATAGAAAAACTGGTACCTAACTTCAAAGTGAACCACGTAACCTTTCTAAAATACGAAAGATAGAATGTGTAGTGGGCCGGCCAAAAATTGAAAAGTCCTCTAGAAAAAAACTTAACGGCGTTTTTTGTTAAAAGCAGGCACCCACCTTAGATAAGTAGTATTGAGGATGCCAAACAAGATGTGGGTGGATGCCACTCTCAATTTTGGGTCTGAAGGTCCCATACAAGGTAACAAATGTCAAATTCTGAAAAATTCCGAATTTTTGCATTTCAGTGGTGGCTCTATGTAACAATGTGTTTAAAGGCGTATCATTAGCACATAAAGCATATTTTTGTGATATTATGGATAACAATTGAATGTAACTATGACTCTGGATGTCTTTATTTCCATTAAAACTACATTTAGCATGCTGGGTGAGGTGTGCATGTGCCTACACCTACCATAGTACATTTAATAGGGCGGGTCATACTATGCATTTTTTTAAATCAATGGAGAGGGGTGTTCAAATGACATATTTTGGTGTATAGAACACAATTCTGAAGAAAATATTTAATTCTGATAACCCTAACCTACATCATTTTGCAGTTGATTATTATTAAATTGTTGATTATTTTACTATTGTAGTTACCCCAGAATATGTCTTCTCACGTTTTCTATCATGGCTGCTCACGTTATCTCTCATAGAGCATTGTTCTAACTAATTCATATAAACACATATAATGTAATTCATATAATAATAATAATATTTAAATACTCAAATAAAAAGGTGTGCCATTCCACTTAATTGTAATTATCATACAGTTTGGTATATGAAATATTTTGACGGTTTTCTGGCGCGCATAAGGCCATTTTCTGAGCCACCTTTCTCAGAGGCTAGAATGTAACGTTTCAGAACATTCTAAAACGTTTTGTGAAATATTTGAAGTGACTCATGATTTATGAAGCTATTTTACCACCTCGGCTTGCAGTGAGGGGATAGATTTAGTGATTATCTACTGATATTTTTTTTGTTACTGTTCACATGTGAGTATTATTCTGTGTGCAACCTGCACACTATTGAACTTCCCCTGCGCCATCTCATTGTTGACCTTGATGGCCCTACTCTGTCAGACAAAAAATTATCCGGGCCAATAGGAAAGCTCCTTGATTCTGCTACAGACTTTGATATCAATCCAAACTTCACCCGAATCTCTGTTGGCCCTGCACTGATCAAGCTTCCTGACAAGGTCATTCAAGATCTCTCAACTGATCAATATTATGGCTATAAAATTGTCTGTGCAGTCAGGGATGGAGTACTTCCTGCAGGGCTGGCTCTGTTAGAGATAGGACCAGTAAACCACAGCCGCTGGCTCACCACAGCGAACAGACTTCTCAGGCTCTGGGTGTCAAAGCACGGACTTAAAGGAAAGAACCTGAAGATTCTGCAATTCATTGTGGAATTCATCATTGGAGTGTATTACCCATGTTGGTTCAACGTGAAGGTCAAGCACTCCTGGATCGAAGGGCCTAGGCACATCCTCTTTCAGCTGGACTGCCTCAAGTCCCAGAGAAAGGAGGTGCTGGATATTGTGATGCCAACTGTGAGAAGATCTGCTTGGTATGGCCACAGTGAAGTCATCCTCCAAACACTACTCTGCTCTGAGGATCAGAAGGAGAGGATTGAAGGGGTGGAGAGAATCCTGGCCATCAGGGGAGAGGGGGACCCGGACACTCAGCTGGGGGACTCCTCTGTTAGGAGCAGAAGGACACCTGACATCAATTGTGATGCTTCCAGCATCGGTGACTTGATCAGCTGGTCAGAAGGTGTGTCAGAGCCACCTCTCACCTGCTCTCTAAGCACCTCAGAGGTGAAAAACTTCATCAACACCCCCATGGAGGTGCGCAACTGGCCTTGCCACACACAAAGCATTGAGAGGGTTGTTAAAATGGTGACTGAGGCTTCTGCTAAGTACTTCTCACAGGAAAAGAGGGATGGAGGGATCAGGGCTCAGGAGACCAGCAGGAAGCTGATGTCCAAGTCTGAGTCAAAGCAGGATTTGTGCAACCTGGCAAAGTTCAAGATGTCAGGAGAATGATCTTTGTAATTATATCCAGTGATATACATGCAGTTCACCTATTAATAAATATTGTAAAGTTGATTTGGCCTTGTCAATATAAATGATTTACCTTATATCTTTTAATATATTATAAAGGGGTTCAAAAGGGTAAAATTGGCAATTTAGAAATACAAAATGATGTAGGTTAGAGTTATCCTATCCAAAAAAGCTCATATTTGAATTCCCCATGTAAAAACACATAATTTAGACACCCCTGATGGTAGGATTTCCTTCAGATTCATGTTGTCACCTGAGTACGACCCGCCCTAATAGTACAAGTAATAGCATACTTTCACATGTTGAATATTTTCACTGTACTGGCTGGCCAGACATTGGTTTGGTATATGCAATTAAAAGAGTGCAGACAGTGCCAGCTGGTAAAATAATAATAATAATACTGCTAAAGGATAGGTATGTTTCGAATTGTTTCAATATATCTGTGGCTACTACATACTGCCATTCCCACTTGTCTTTGCAGATAGGGAGTTCATCAGCAATGGACCCTGTAGCTGTCATCAAGTGCAAGAGGAAACGTCAGGGTGTCAGTGAGGATTGTTGTTTCTTCTGCCAAAGCAGCGCTGGTGACCTGCGCACAGCATCAACAGAAGGAAAAGCAAGAACTATGACTGTGGGCGATGAGAGAAAGAACCTGGGATATACCTACTATCTTGATGTTTTACAAAGACTGGAAAGTCCTTCCAAGGATGATTTCAATCAGTGGGGGCTCGTGACTTAAAACAGTTGTGTGCTACAACAAAAAAAATTTGATATATATTATATATATATATAACAACTGCTAAATTATAAAATAGAACTAATTCATCGTGAATTATAGTAAATGTTCTGCGGAACTAACGGTAGATAGATAGATATAGTACTTACTTATTTACGAAAAATGAAATTCATGCGACGCTCTTTCTTACTGCAGAACTTGTCAATCACCTTGGTGTTAAAAGCCTCAATGTTTGAAATAAACTTTTTTCTATGAAGAGCATTGCCAGAGCATTAAGACGATCCTGGGACATAGTATTTCTTAGGAAAGTTTTTATTGTTTTTAGAGAGGAGAAACATCTTTCGGGTTCTGCTGTTGTCATTGGTGTGGTGATGACAATTTTAAGAAGTTTTGTTACTTCAGAGAATGTACTCTGTAAATTGTTTTTGAATATAAGTTTCAAAAGAGGAACTGCGTCATCAATTTTTCTGAAATCAGTTCTTTCATATAAAACGCTAAGCTCTTTTTTTAGTCTCCTTTTCTCCAGCATTCTATAACTTTGAACTGCAATTTCAAGTTCATTTTCCGGAAAATGCTTTGCAAATTCTTGAAAGTTAACAGAATTCAACAACTTTGCTGCCTCTAGATGATCCAAGGATTGAAAACGATGATGAGCCTCCTGTACAATTCGATCACATACTTCTTTGGCATCGGCGCTTCAGCACGACTGTTTAGGTCGTTTATTGCCAGATGACACGCATGTAGTCGCAATTTCACTGTCAATGATGTCTATTGAATCTCTCACTTCATTGATTGCCAAAATAAAATGGGATACGGCACTTTTTATTTTTACAGCATCAGACAATCTTGCTTGTAATTGGTTATACAAAATGTCTACATGTGGCATTATTCTGTGAAAAAATTAAATCCAGAAAAGGAATTGTACATTTTCCAAATAATGACGGAGTCCACGAGCTTCTTGAACTGTCCTGGTGGATAATGACGTCTGCAAATCCAACAAACACACAACCAAACTGTCCTTGTGTTCATACACCACACTGACAGTTCTCGATTTAAAGTTCCACCTGGTTGCAGAACCACTGGGAATCCTTCGTGCCACAACTGCATCTAGTGTAGACAACCGTTGTGGTGACCTTGAAAAGAAAGCAGGAAAAGCTGACAGGCAAACAGAAGAATACCCTAGCTGCATGATTTTGCGAAGCAGCTTTTTCCATTACCAAATTTAATTGATGGGCATAACAGTGGATGTATTGTGCAGTGGGAAAAATAGCCTTTATTTTTGCTTGAACTCCACCTCTTTCGCCACTCATTACAGCCGCACCGTCGTAAGTCTGAGCAATTATTTTGTTAGGTTGATCTTTAAAAACTCATTTATTTTATTCAAAATACAAATAGAAATTGTGTCTGCACTTTGACCTTCCGGGTCGAAAAATCCCCAAAATCTTTCAGTAGGCACGCCATTGATTACATAACGAAATACTATTACCAACTGTGAATGTTCAGAAATGTGTGTAGTTTCATCTACCATTAAAGCGACAAAATCAGCCTCTCTCATTTCTTCGATTATCTTTTCACGGCAAACTTCCGACATACAATCTAGCAGTTCATTATGGATGGTTTTAGAAGTTCCCTTGAAAACATGATTTGATTCTATGTGTTCTTTTACCGCACTATCTAAACTACTAACAAAATCAACGAGTCCCAAGAAAATACCCGGATTTTCAGATGTTGCACTTTCATCATGTCCTCTTAAGGCAAGTTCAAAGGCACCGCAAAACTTAATGTAGTCAATTACTTTTGATAATATATATCTGTTCTTTTCTACTTCTTAATTGTGTTTTTTGATGACGTCATGGTAGGCCCGACTTAACTGTGTTGCAATATTCACACTACCGAGAACACTAAGATCCAACACATTGTTTATATGTTTCTTGTTTTCATTATGCTTTCTAATCAGTGCTTTAAGATGGCCAAGATCTTTCACTCCCGTGTTAGTGAATGAATCACTGTTACCAAAAAGAAGGTATGGAAAGCAGAAAAGAGCATCCCGAACATCACAACCACAAATCCAACTATAATCATCATAAATCTTTCTGTGAAATTGTCTTAAATATTCTCGATTGTTGCTTCCCTTGGATTTCTGACTTAAATTTAAATCGGGAGTTAGCCTACCTAACTGTTTTATTTGAGCTTTTTCATTTAATGTTCTAGATGAAAAAGGTACTTTTAATAAATTGTCCACTGAATTCATATATGTATAACAATTAATAATTTATATACAACACTTGAGTAAACAAAAACACATACACGCGCATAAAAAGTTTAAAAATCAAACGCAATCGATCGAGCGTCCATCACATTGACAAGTGCAGCAGCGACTGGTAGCACATTCACGCCTTATCCGAAACAGGACCGAAAGACACGTCTGCGCATGCGCTTTGTCTGATTTCACTCGATTTGGGTGCTATACTGATGACAGCGCATAAGTACGAAAATAGAAATGCAGGGAATGCGCAGTTAATTCGTTTTTTCGTAAATCGGAAAACAATTTAGATCAAATTGGAAATTACAGAAGATATTATAAGTAATTTTATTGATTTATTATTTAGCTATTTACGTATTTTAAAAACTGATGTGCTATAGCACGTAAGCACATAATGAGCGGCCGCCACTGATTTCAATGCATTGGAACTCAAGTGGCATAAATCATGCTACTCTTTATTCACCTCTGAAGGCAAACTCAAAAGGCTGCGAAGTCAGCAGCAGACCATGGGTGCATCGGCGACCACAAAAAGTGCAGCCTCTCAGGCTTTTCCCCCAAAGCGTAGACGACATTCAACGCCAGTGATTGACTGGACCCTCTGCATGTTTTGCCAAAAGAAGACCACAAAGAAACTGCACAGGGTGGAGACAATGGAGAAGTCAGATGATTTGATCCAGCGTGCCAAACACGAACCTTTCATGAGCATACCGTTGTCAGCGGTGAGTGATGTGATTGCAGTTAAAGGCTGCTATCATCTGGCATGTTTGGTGACATTTGAGAGACGTACTAGAAAACAAGCGGTGTCAGAGGAGCAGCAAGGGCCTGAAAATGAGTGCATGACGAAGTTGTGCAAAGACTTGACAGTAGGCCTGTCTCGTGGTCACGTATACTTCATGGGAGACGTCTGTGACAGATACGAGAGTATGTGTAATGACACCGGCATCACCGTGAAATACTCCAGGAGAACAACGTTCTACAAAAATGTTCAAAGGCTGTTTGGATCAAACGCCAGTTATGTACGCCCATTGTCAAGGGGCCCACTGCTGATTTACCCTGGAGAGAGCTCAGATTTCATCATCTCCAAAGCACTGGCTAAGTCTTGTGAACAAGGTCCTGTCACCTCTGAGTCAGAGTCTACTGAAGATGAAGATGCTGATGTCCGCATGTGTGCCACTAGCAGCATATTCCAAGATATGGTACACGTGGCTCTGAAGGTTCGACAAGATCTTGAAACTCCTGGACACTCCGAGACATGGCAAGGTCTTGATCAGAAACATGTTGATCGAGTCATACGGAACTGTCTGTACCTGTTTCTACGATTGCTCTTTGGGGGAATGGATGCTGTGGATGAGGGAAGTGAAGAGGACCAGAAAGTGAAGCACAGTGTGTGTAGCATTGCCCAGGACATAGTCTATGCATCTCCAACCGACGACAGTTGACACCAAAGCATGTGGGCTTGGGTCTTACTCTGCACCAAGCCACCCGCTCAGAAGCACTCCTAGATCTGTTCCACGCGGCAAATCACACTGTTGGTATCGACACTGTAAGAAGGATAGACACCACCACCGCTCAGAACATCCTGGAGAGGTATGCTGAGAATGGATGTGTCCACATCCCTGACACCATCGTCAAAAAGAGAATGATTCACTGCTCTTGTGACAACATAGATGTCTTGGAGTCAACCTTAGACGGGAAGAACACTTTCCACAGCACTCAACTGATGGTATGGCAGAGAGGCCCCCTTCCGCAGCAGAATCATGGCCAAAAGGGTGGCAAGCACAAGAGATCGAAATCTATCAAACCTGATGACCTACAGGAGTTCCAAAGACTGCACCAGGCTACCCTTCCATCTGGCAAGAGGCCATCTCCTCCTGGCTACGATACTGACATAGACGACTTGTCACATGACCCTGAGAGGGATCGGGCACATGCCAAGGACTTGGTCTGGGTGGTGTCACGCATCCATGATGAAGCGATGTCCGTTCCAAGCTGGGGAGCATTCAATCAATCTGTCAGCACTGCGGATCCACCAGTAACGACCGCCGGGATGTTGTCAATCCTGCAGGCACCAGCCGATGACAATGACACCATGACCACCGTCATCAATCGCTTCATGGCCATTTCTGAGTATGTGAGCCAGAAGTACACCATCATCACTGCTGATCAGCCTCTGTACAGCAGGGGTAAGGAACTAGTCTGGGCAAACTCGAAATTTGCCAACGTGGTCTTGCTCATGGGAGGCCTCCATATCTACTTCAACTTTCTGAAAGCCATTGGTCAACACATGGAAAGTGTGGGACTTGATGACTTATGGACAGAGGCAGGTGTGTACGCGGCTAACACCACTGAGACAATACTGGACGGCAAGGCCTACTACCGAGCTGTGAGAAGTCACCAGCTGACGTATGAGGCACTGTGGCGCATCAAGTGGCAGATGTTTGAGTCATGGCTGGCTGCAACTGGCAACGGAGACGAGAACGTCAAACAGCTTGCCATCAATGTTGCTTCGCTTTTCAAAGACAGCTGACATAGATGAGATGCGCGATGCTGTTGACAACTTCTCAGACGTTTTGGCAGGTGAGAAATTCCACAGTCTCATGGAGGAATTCAATAACCATTACTCTGAAAATCCCAACTTCATGCTGTGGTCATCCTACATGGAAATGGTAGAGATCCTACTGGCCTTCATCAGAGCTCAGAGATGGCATGTGGAGTTTCCACATAGAAGCCTTTGCTGCAATGCTGCCTTGGCTAACTATCTATGACCACACAAACTATGCACGTTGGGGGCCGGTCTACTTGGCTGATATGAGAGGTCTTGAGAAGTCAGCACCAGAAGTTCATGCAGAGTTCTGTAATGGGAACTTTGTCGTCAAGAGGACGGCGAAGCTGCTTCAACCAAGTTCCAGCTGATCAGGCAACCGAATGGATAAATCGTACATGCAAGATGCACAATGGTATCATCGGCATCACAAAGAATGACCAAGCAAGAGACAGGTTCTGCATCACATGGTCAGAGCGGTCACGCATCTCTCAAGACACAAGATGCCTCTTTAATCTTCAAGATGATGATGGGGAAGCCACCTTCACTCGGGTTGACAGTCCGCCTTCTCGCATTAGGGGTGACGCTCATGATGTCATGAAGCTAGTTCAGCAGTTGAAGCAGTTTGACGTCTTCAGAGTTCACGTGAGTGAAGCAGGAGATACAGATGCCGCCACTAACATCCCACTTGTTTCACTGGCAACCAAAGACACTGCACCCACAGATGTTGTGGAGAACCTTCTGACAGCTCAGGATCGAGAAAAGTAGCATGCAATCGGCTGCATGAAGGAGAGACTGAATGAACAGATACTAGGCTTCCATGAAACGATGAAGAAACATCCGTCGAAAACCTTCGCTGATGTGTACGAAGCTACAGTTTCCACCAAGCAGAACATGCAGAAGACCATCAAAGCTGACAGAAAGCTACTACAGCGGCTCCTGAGTGCCGCGACCGCAGGTCGCATGGTGGAGATGGTCAATGTCTTGAAGCATGAACTGTCCCCAGTCCCATTTTGTCTGGCGAAGGCAGGAGGAGAGATGAATTCGACATCGAAGACCTGTGTGATGATAGATGGCCATGCACTCATCAAAGCTCTTGGAAAGCCTAGCGGCTGTCGGACATTCGGCAACTATGCTGAAGTGTTCCTCAAGGCCGGGACGAGTTATTTCAATGAACACACAACAAGAGTTGATGTTATCTTTGATCGGTACGCAGGGGAAGGATTGATCAAAGCAATTACCAGGACAAAGCGTGCAAACAAGAAGAAACCGATTCGGAAAGTCATTTATGGCCCACAAGTTCCACTGCCTGAAGTGTGGAAAAACTTCATGGCCCTGGATACAAACAAGGCTGACCTAGCCTTGTTTCGGTCTAACGTTATCATTGAGAAGGGCAGAGATCTTCAAGAAAGATGTCAGCTGGTGACAGGGGATGGCTTCTCTGAAGCCACTGAAGTACGGTCAATCAGGTGACATGACGTTCCATTGCATAGCAACCATGAAGAGGTGGACACCAGGCTCATCCTTCACTCATGTGATGCAGCGTCCCAGGGGTATGAACGAATACTGGTAGTGTGCAGAGATACTGATGTAATGGTGCTGCTGATTCACTTCATTTGCACCAAGGTCGCTGAAGTGTGGATGCTGTGCGGAACGGCCAAGAACCGAAAATGCTACCCCTACACGATGTATTCAAGAGTTTGTCGCCCCCAGTCAGGGACAACCTGGTCAGTTGCCACGTTTTGACCGGGCGTGACACAGTCTCGTCCTTCAGTGGTCATGGCAAAAAGAAGTTTGGAAGGTGTTCAGTGACCACCCACTGCTGCTGCACGCCATTGGTCGAGATGGGGATATCGCAGATGTTGAGAAGTTTGTGTGTCATTTGTATGGCACCCCGGAACAACACACAGTTGATGACGCCAGAGTTCACCTTTTTGGGAAGGCCAAGAAGACTCTGGAAATGCTCTCACTGACATAGGATGCGCTGGAGCTCCACGCCAAGAGGGCAAACTATCAGGCCAAAATATGGCTCCAGACTGACAAAGAGCACGTAGATGTTGAAGATCCGGTGGACACTTCAGCCTGGAAGTTGGAAGATGGGAGCCTCCTGCTAGTGTGGACAAGACTTCCTCTAATCCCTGAAGCCTGCCTGGAGCTTGTTGCTTGTGGTTGCAAGAAAAAGTGCAAGACAGCTAGATGCAACTGCTTCAGGAAAAGGATGAAGTGTACGACAGCTTGTGGTTGTGACGACAGCGGTTGCTGTAACCCAGCTGGACAGTAGATCTATGTCTCTCTTCCGGGCTGAAATCGAGAGAAGCTGGAATGTGCTGTAAGGAACTAATAACTGTTCTTAAGTGATTGCAATCCACACAATTGTGACTGTCAGTGCAGCATTTCGGTGCTGTTCATCAAGAAACGTGAACTTGCAGATGTTACTAGTGTGTAAACTGTATAGTTATGGGGCTATATTTACTGTTTTATGATTTAGTTGTGATAATTCTGTTATTGTAAGCACTTAATTCATGCTATCAAACTTATTAGGCACTAATCATGTTAAAATAAATTGTTCTGACAAAAAGACTTGCTCAATGTTTTTTTTCGCCAATTAAAATAAAAAATCACAAATTTCTAGCACAATTTCGGTCGTGATTAACTTGAATTTGACCTTGAGTTGGTAATTCGTATGGAATAAGCGTGTCATCATACTTCTTTATCACTAAGTGTGGAAAAATGAAACATTTGGTCAAACCAATTGGCTCAGAATATTTTTTTTTAATTAAAATTAGAAAATATAATTTTTTGCACACTTTGACCTCGAAAATGACTTCAAAGCCAAAAGCGAGAGTGGCATCCACCTGCATTTTATTCCTCACCCAGAGGTACATTGATTTAGTATGGGTGCCAGCTATTAACAAAAACGCCGTTCAAAGTCGATTTTTTAATTTTGACAGGTCCACTATGTAGTGTAGCCCTGTTCAAAAATCAACTTTTTCTTATTTTCATAGGTTTCTGTACTTTTTCCCATGCTTTTTGACCTGAAAAGGCCGAAAATCACAACCATTTTGACCTAGGTTGTTGGGAAGCATTGCCGCATGGAGCTTTAAGTTTTCTGCATTGAAATCGGCCAAAAGCACCAGTTCCGGGGTCCCTTGAATCATGTTTTGCACTATAACTTTTTATCTAAACAAGATAGAGCAACAAAATAGGCACCAATTAAAGTGTTTTTAACCTCTTTCTAACTTATACAATTATGATAGTCTTGGAACAAGAAATGGCACATTGGTACATACAAAGATTTCAGAAATATCACAAAATTCGTTTTCTCACACTCAAGGCAGACAAGGCGCCTTATTCATGACACAAATTTGAGATTAACATTTTGTCACAAGTCTAATCGATCAAGAAGTGAAAGCATTACATGATGATTAATTTCATAATGACATTTACACAGTCAGTTGTTGAGAGTTTGTTTCTTGAAGCTGTCAAAGCGGCGTCTGTTGAACTCCACAGCTTGAAGGAGATAGTCCCTTTGCTTATCTGTTGTTATGACATTTGCAAAGTCGCTCATCATCTTGACACCACGTTCAGCAATGTCATTCACCGCTTTCAGATTCTTAACATAGTCCAACGTTTTTCTGTAGTCCTCATTCTGTGGCCAAGACGTGACAGGTTCCAGAAGCCACTCGGATCCAATGTTCAGTGTGTCCAGCAGGAAATGTGATTCTGGCCAATGAGATCAACCAGGGTGGTCTTAGCTGTGACTCTCTGGAATAGAGGCTTTCCTGTTCTGAAGCTGTCTGGCTTCTCAGTGGTGTAAGTGGGCAGCAATGTCGTGCTTCAATGTGTACTACTCAATCTACTGCTGAACAGGGCAAATGGCACGACTTCCTGCGTCAGGTACCATTTGTGGTTTTCCATCTTATTAAGTACTGCATCAGCAAGCTCTGGGTCAGTTTTCTTGTACTTCAACATGTCCTGGATTAGACTTAGATCATTCACGGGAGCATCTGCAGCAGACATTGACATCATCCATACAGGAGTGTAGAACAGCGCAAGGAAGGTGTTGAGTCTTTTCAGCTTTGATACAGTGTCTTCGTCGTACTCAAGTTGATCTGCAAACATCAGCATTTTCATAGTACAGGTTTCTGGCCATCCATCTGGCCTGATGAATGGCGCTGGTCGACTCCAGTGAATACCTCGAGGAGGCGTTCCTCCAAGAACAATGACTGTCAGTTCAGCCATTTCCCTGTAGTCGGCTCTTGGAAGCCTTTCTGCTGTAGAATGTCTTGGAGTATTTCTTCACTGTTCTTCTTCTTTTCCTTCAGCCATTTGCTGTTGATAGCCAGCACTTTGGGTTTTCCTTGGACAAGTCCGTCCAAACATCCTTCAGATATTCAAACCAGGGATTATCTGGCCCCTTTCACCTTCCAAACAGCTTCTCCCAAACTGCCCTACTAGGATTTCCAGGATGTGATGTCGAGAGCCAGATAAAACACCTTTTTGTTCAGCATTTTCTCTAGCAGTTTGGCAGCTCCTCTGTGAACTCCACTGTTACTGGATAGTGTCAAAAACAAGGGCAGTAACATTATCCGTAAGTTCCCATGTCTCCAGTAAATCCATTGAAGCCTCAGTCTGAGCTGTGCTAGAAGAATTGTCGATGACAGGTACTCCCAATAACTTTCCTTCAGTGTATGAAGGTGGACCAGACACTAGCACAGCTAAAGTCTCTGAGGTACTTCCAGGTTCACTGCCCAAGACATCTTTGAGCAACTTTCCATCCCAGTGTAAGGCAGCGTACTGTGGGGGTTTTCACAAAACTTGGACATGTGACTCTGGCTGATATTATACCTGGACAGCATTCTGTTGCGACGTGTTGTTGAGGTTGAGATACGAAGTTATCCAGATCAGCCCCTCCAGCTTTCAAGGTGGCAGAAACCATGGCAGTAACTTGATTGTCTGATAAACCAAGACGATCAGCTGTATTGCAGATGACATCATATTCCATGACCTTCCTTGGAAACGTCAAAGTCACACTAGTCACAGTGTCTTGATGGTGAGAACATCCAGGACGAGGCTGATGGTAATCCATGTCCTCTGTGTTAGCGTCGTTGTCAGTTGAGTCACCCCAGGTAATGTCATCCACATGAACAACTGCCTCTTGTTCTGCTGCAGCTGTAAAATAGTACAACATGTAAGAGTAATTGTTAAGTACATGCTAAATATCGCAATGGAGTAAAACTTAAAACTTTTTGTAACGTTGAAAGTAATTAGTTTTACCTTGTTCTTGTCTATGCTGCAGTCTTTCATTCCTCGCTGCTTGCTGCAGGGATCTTGTCTCAAAAATCTTGTCATGACCAGACATATGACCTTTCCTCTCAGTCTTTTGGTCTTCGTAGAACCTGATACCTCATCTTTCTTCTCTCTGGATAACAGTCTGTTGTTCTGTATTTCCTGGATTGCATCTGGAGCTCCTATATCGAACAGGCTGTCTAATTCCAGCACAAATGCTCCTCTTTTTCCTCCAGGGTTACTTGCTCTTCCTTTGCTTTTCACCAGAGCACGATGTTTCTCATGTAGTTTCATGAAGAGCTTCATTGCGTTGTACTTGGTCATTGTCTTGATCCTAGCCATCTGCCAGAATGGGATGATAGATTCAACTGTTTCATATGCAAGGTCTTGAACCATGGGCCTCCCTGCATTTTCCGGTAAATTCTGAAGATTAAGGAAATACTGGAACGCCTGTCTGTTGATGGGAAGCTGGGAACCACTGATAAAAGCTGAAGGGTATCCAACCAGGAAAGTTTCAGTGAGAGATCTGGTAGATGGCCCAGTTGACACCTGCCTGTGGACAGTACGTGGAGGTTCTGAGATATCAACTGTGCGCCCACGGAGCTCCCTCAGCTCTTTGCTTAATGCCATTGTGAAGTTGTAACTTGTAGATGGTTTTCTAGATTCTGATTGAGTTTCTGTTGTTTCCTGAAAAATGATAGATAATTATTATTATTATTATTATTATTATTATTATTATTTATTTATTATATTATTATTATTATTATATTATTATTATTATTATTTACTAATTTTATGCTCTTTCATTTGATACCTAATTTGTTGCTCTATCTTGTTTAGATCAAAAGTTAAAGTGCAAAACATAATTCAAGGGACCCCGGAATTGGCGCTTTGGCCGATTTCAAGGCAGAAAATTTAAAGCTCCATGCGGCAATGCTTCCCAACATCCTAGGTCAAAATAGTTGTGATTTTCGGCTTTTTCAGGTCAAAAAGCATGGGAAAATGTACAGAAACCTATGAAAATAAGAAAAAGTTGATTTTTGAACAGGCCTAATGTAGTGTTCCCAAACTAAAGGCCAGATAAGAGACAGTCTCAACTCTGGAGGAAAATAGTTTTGCTGTCGGAAGGCCAATTCTATTTAAGCCAGTTATATAAAGAAATAAAAAATACCACTGATGTCAAAATAGAGGCCTTTAAAAGAATGAGCCCGGATGAGCCGGGTGTGCGTGGGTGCGTGGCTATGTGAGATGAAGGGCTCAAGACAGTAAATTTTTCTTATATCAGAGGTGGGGACGCCAACCTGATCTCCATGTGAAGGGAGACCGATGCATGGAACATCTACAAAGTTACAAGTTAGATGAAAATATAAACTTAAAAAGTACAAAGTATAACTTAAAAATCACATATCACTGAAAAGTTTGATGCATTACGGAGAAAGTTTTTGAAGAATTTGGTGAAGAGAAATTAATTCTAAATTTGATGGTAATGTAATTGTTAAGAAACTGTAACACTTTTAGAGCTTTAAGTTTACTGAGTTGGGATGAACAGTTAACGGTAGCTATCGATCTTAGCAAATGAGATAACTGCAAGAATTTAAAGGTGCAACCTAAATGGTGGGATAGATATTGGAAAAGCAATCAGGGAGAGAAATGCAAATCACAAGATATACAAAAGAGAACACTCGCGACAGCACTTTAATAAAATATATAATTACTCAGAAATGTTGGATCACCTGAAGATAAGGGCCCCCAGCCTTCTGCCTTATAAGACTAACTAACGAAAATATCACGACTAAACCTAACCACTCGTTAGGCCAACTGTGTGCCCTTGACGATTGGTTAGGTTAAGTCACGATATTTTCGTTAGTTAGCCTAACGAAGGCTGGGGGCCCTGATCTTCAGGTGATCCGAAATGTTAAACGTTTGGAAAATATTAAGTTTCGGTGGCATCAAGTTTTTTTTTTACCTCTGATTGGTCCAAAGTTGGTCAAGTGGGAAATAAATAACCAACCTAGAACGATCACCTAACCCAGTGTAACATAGCCCAGATGTAAAAGTTGCCCTGATTGGCTCAAAGTACTAAATAGGCAAATCGCCGAAATCTGGTGTCCCTGAAACTTAATATTAGACAAGCGTTTAACTATAAGTTGTGTCAAACTCGATTTTGAAATTCATGTACTTAGTGAATGTAAAGTAAACGCTATAACATTTTACGATTATGTTTGCAATAGGAATTCTTTAAAGACAACACTGGGCCGTTTATAGGCTCAAGTAGTAATCTCATAAAAAACTATAAGGTGGTAGCTGTATTTTTAAGTAACTTTTTTACATCGGTGTTTACTGTTGGGTATACTTCTTTTATTACAGAGGCTTTAAAATGTTCAGTGACCAAAATAAGGTTCCATTGCTTAGTGAAATAACTGTTTAGCCTATACAGAAGAGATTACACACTATATCGATAAGTTAAAAATTAATATATCGCCAAGTCCAAACCCTTTCTATTACATAAAACATTGAAAAGATTTTAAAAATGAAATCGTCCACGCGTGGTAGTGCGCGCACAAATCTTTTTTGACGTCGACTAATAAATCGTGGACAGCTCTTCTGAAAGCTCTAATTACACAGGCCTGCGATGGTTTTGTTGTCCGAAATATTTTATCATTTATATAGTAATTTTTGCACGCTGAATCCGAAAATAATAATAATTTTTCGCCATCACATACAGATTTTTCACAAAATGTCATATTTCATATTACATATGTAAGTAATTTTCATTAAATTTTTATTAAAAACTACTGCCTATAAATGCTTATAAATGCTTGGTTTCACCAAGACATCAAAGAAATGGAGAAGAGATATCAGGGAAGGTGGGACATCAGCATGATGGCTGATTACTGCTGGATGTTGAAACGGGATACGCCAGAATTATTACATAAAAGAAAAGGAACAGCGCGTACATTTCAGACAAAATTCATAGATCTCACCTGAAAACTCAGGACAAATAAAAGTTAATATGTAATTGACGTTAATAGTCTTCTTTCTTTTTAAAGTTGTTTGTATTTGTAATTAGTATAACAAAGCGAAATAGGTACCTAATGTAAATTGAAATAAATAATATTTATTTATGTTGTTGTTTTTTCCCTTCCAGTTTGCAGAAAATCCTTATGAGATAGAAAAAATGGACACCTTTTTCGAAATCAGCGTAGTTGAATTATATAAAATCAGTTATTAGTAAGAAAGCAACTCTTACAAAATTCTCATTCGCAGGCCTGTGTTATTTTCAGAAGAAACTACACTAGAGTATTTCACAGAAAAAGATAGAGGACGTCGTCGTGAATAATTTGATGTAAACATCAAACAATTCGTTCACTATAAAAAATTTAGAGCGAAGTTTATTTGGCCAAAGTGTTGTTCAGCTGAGTAAGGCGTTTTTCCGCGTGACGCTAAGAGTTCTAAGCTCCGCCCAACTATTTTACAATTTGTGTTGTTTGTAGTAAATTATAATAAATAATTTTGTACTTATAGTCAGACCACACTTGCACAAAATTTTATACTCTTTTGTGAAATCGAGCAAAAGCAAGACACTCCATTTATTAGTTTGAGATTGGCATGTAAGCTGTAGCCAGAGGGTATAGAATTCGGAAGATTCAAGTTTGGGAATACGAGAACAAGTTAAGTCATTGCGTGCATATAGGCAACATTCACCTTTAGATTGAAATTGAGTATAGAAAAAGTAAGAAGGTACAGAAAAGTGGTTGCTGTCAGCAGGGCCGGATCTAGAAGTTGCGAGGCCCTAGGCCTATATAGATGAAAATATGGACTTAATTATCGGTACTATACCAGCAATATTAGAATCCTGCATAGACAGAACTATGCCAGCACTTAAAAATTAAACCAACCAAAATAATAACGCATGGAAATTGTATAAGAAATATAAATAAACCATACAAATAAGTATAAATTATAATATGAATCAAGATTTGTATCGAAAATATAAGACAATGATTTCTAAGATTTATATAATATTATAGGTAATGACTTTCCATAGTATACAAACGTTTTTCATATGTGATATATAAGAGATGTTGACATTTCATTTTTTATAATAGTGAGCGATCGACTTATCAGGCTAAATATTAATGCTTTAATATTTGGTTCAGATGCTCCTTGAATATTACAGCAATGCTTTTCTACTTTTCTTCGAGCTAAACTCTTCAATTAATTGAGAATAATCTAATGAATTTGTTATATCGTTTTCTATTGATAACATAGCTAATGATTGCAATCTCGCTTGAGACATGGTGGAACGCAAATATGTTTTAATAAGTTTGAGACGCGAGAAACTTCTTTCAGCCGAAGCAACAGTAACTGGGATGGTTAATACTATTTGAAGTGCAACATAAACATTAGGATAAATCTCACTTAGTTGTTTTTGCACTATATAAACAAGGGCATTTCCGAGATCTGTTTTCTCAGGTATAAACCTGCAAAGTACTTTAAGTTCTTCATAGAGTTCTAAATCATTAATATCACTTGAACAGAACGCGCAAAACGGCTTGAGCGAGGCCCCCTTTGGCGCGAGGCCCTAGGCGATCGCCTAGTTCGCCTATAGCTAAATCCGGGCCTGACTGCCAGTCGTCCCAGACACCTGAGTTTCAGTGAGAAAAAGCAGATGAGGTTTAGAGGAGGAGAGGTGGTGTTCAACAAGTTGAAAATTTGAGAAAAGGCCACGAATGTTGCAGAAATTAATGAAAAGCGAATCAGGCAGAGGTCCAAAACATCTCCAATGGGCGCTATCAGATCTAGCCTACCCGGGTCTGCATTTCCGATATCGACAGTGGGGGAGCCAGAACTGGGGACATTTATGGTACCCTCCCTAAGGGACTCCGATACTCTTGAAGTTGATGCCTTTTTTGGTTTTTTAATTTTGAAAAGTTTATGTACTTTGTAAGATGCATGAATATGTGGTGAGGAATAGGGAGAGAAGTGTGTGTTTGAGTGCATCCTGTACTGCTAACAGGGTAGATGAGACACGGAAAATGATCAGCTAAGGAGGACAGTGACAGGTGAAGCGGGAGTTCCAGCACTCTCTATCTTCTGTCTAACATCCCCCTAGAGTACTTCCCTGCTCGATTGGTGTCTACAATCTCCTTCACATGTTGTACATAAGTCGCTTCCTTCCAATGTGGGTTGTCGTTGGCCTAATAGCGTTCATTATGTCTACTGACATTTGCGTTGACTTGAAATATCGCCTCGTCACTGAACATGATCCAACAGATGAGGTTGGGTTGTTGTAAGAACCATTAGCAAAACTTCTTTCAACGGTCTGTATCATCACCGTGCAGGTTCTGAACGGGTTGGACTTTGTAGGGATGGACATGATGTTTCTTTTGAATTTGTTGAGTGATCTCCTGTCAATTCTTGTCGACCCCTACTCGCCGTCACCGTTCATCCGGTGGAACTATCTATATTTACAAAGCAACTGTCGTCACGATTTAGGGGAATTCCTTATACATCGATATGAGTGATGACTTGTATTCAATTGAAAAAACTAGTGAAAACTGAATAAACGAACACTTAATGCTCATTCACTATAGTTTGTCATTTCATAATAATGGTGTAATAAAAAACGACTATGTATTCGAGTAGTCTTTTCATTCTCTGTGCTCAAAGATCAAGAATCATGATCATTTTGAATTGAATTGAATAACTTTTATTAATAATAAAGTAAATTCATTGGATTTACAATTTACAATGACATAAATAATTGTGAAGCTGGACTATTTATTTTATTTAATTTGCCATTAAGCTTTAGGCTTTACTGGGCTCTTATTAAAAATAAAAGAGATAGTTATTATTAATAATA
The DNA here is from genome assembly GCA_023014485.1 of Bathynomus jamesi. Taxonomy (NCBI): domain Eukaryota; kingdom Metazoa; phylum Arthropoda; class Malacostraca; order Isopoda; family Cirolanidae; genus Bathynomus; species Bathynomus jamesi. The sequence continues at coordinate 20,558 of JAJOZX010000446.1, forward strand.
ATTAAATAAATAAATAAATAAATAAATAAATAAGTATTATTAATAGTTAAAGTATGTATTAATCTTAAATTATCATTATCGATATTGACAAATGCAAGGTCATTATTGAAGGTATTATACCAATACCATACAAAAAAATTAATATTATACATGAGAGATAAGAGATAAACAGCCACAAGTAATTTGTCTTTAATCCTAGATGACCCATGAGAAGTGAATAAACAATAGTAATGTACAATAATCCTAGATTTTTATTAGTATGCTATTATTAATCGGGATTTCAACTTGGTTTTAAACGAATTTACATTCATATTTTTCATATTAGCACTTAAATCATTCCATAGTTTCAATTCAATGAAAATGGGTAGTTTTGAGATGAAGAAAATCTATGATAAACTGAGGTATAACATGCTTGGTTCTATTTCTGGTTTGATACGAGTAGATTTCTTGATGAATTACAAAGTATCTATTTACCCATTGTAAGTTAATGATTTTGTTCTTACACTTGTAAATAAAAATAAAATGTGCCAGTTTGATTACATGATTGAGCTTTAGTAGTTTTAGCCCTTTTAGTAATGCATTAGAATGATCAAGGAAATCAGCATCAGCTAATAATTATCTTATTGCCCTGGTTTGGATGACAAAAATGCCATTTAATTCGTTGTTAGTGGAGTTTCCCCCAAACAAGGGTGCAGTACGTTATATAAGGAAGAAAAAGAGTATGATAAAGAGTGAATAAAACCTGTTTAGGGACTACATTTCGAAGTTTAAACATTATAGCAACGTTAATAGACAAAGTTTATTTCCACAATAGTTTCGATGCCCACTGGCACCCTCTTCTGTATCCTCTTCTGTATCCACCCGAAGAGGATGCCAGTGGGCATCGAAACTGTTGTGAAAATAAACTCTGTCTATTAGAGTGGGTTTTTATTATCATATTTTGATCTTCACGTAGGAAAAAAAAAAAGTGAAGTCTTTGCATTTATTATAGCAACGCTCCTTGAAATCTTTTTTGCAAATGACGTAGTATGTCTGCATATATCATTGCTCCCATCAGCCATTCTTGCTCACAGCTATATCCCTGCAGAGTTCATGAGGGTATATAAGTCACTTTATATCTTGCCCCTGGTCAAAAATAAGTACGGAGACATTCTGTCCAGCAATAATTACAGGCCTATTGCTGTCGCTTCCTGCTTCTCAAAACTACTAGAAAAACTCTTGTTACGCTGATTAAATGAGTTCCTATGGACATCTCATAATCAGTTTGGCTTTAAAAGGTTCCACTCAACTGACCTGGGTATCTATGTACTTAAAGAAACAATATCTAAATACATTGCCAGTAACTCAACTATTTATAGCTGTTTCCTAGATATAAGTAAGGCATATGATAGGGTGAACTACAATATTTTATTTGCAAAACTAGAAGACAGGAAGGTTCCCATGTATAGTGCTTACAAGAAGTCTCACGCTTCTGTCTCGTCCCAAGCTAGTCTGTTAGGTATAAAATGGGCGGTCATTATGGCAGCGGAGGTGTGTTCGGATTGGTGCACATAACTGCTCTAACACAATCAATGACGTCCATTATTACGTCACTTCTGCTACATTTTAGTGTTTAAAATACAAATGATTAAGAGCAGAATGAGCAGTTTCGGGATGTTGGGATGGTTATGGAGCAATCCTAGTCATCATAATATTAGCTGGGCATTACATTATACCGTCTCAATATATACTGTAGACTATAGAGAACGACTAATTCGGCAAATATCCCAAATCATGGCATGATACCTAAGTTATTTTGACGCAGGTCTAAATTATTTGCTCAAATGCAATTATTGATATTAAGTAATTGTTGGGAATTGTTGTCAATATTGTTGTTTGTGATATATATCCTACGTGAAGAATCTAATGACCAAATTCCTCAGTGAACCTCTCACGCGCTCGCATTTCGAGGAAGTCACGGTCGTCTCACTAATAGATAGTTTATCCATTGTTTTAAGTGGTAACCTATTAAACGAACTATGTTAAACCTATTCCATCTTATGAAAGTCATTAGTCTAAAGCAAGACTGGTGGGCCGTGAATCAGAGAAATTTGCATTTGATTTGTTCATCGTAATTATTACGTAATATAGTATACTGTATATAGTAGTATATAAGAGTTTATTGGTAGCATATCATATGACAATTCCCATAAACATGTGATGACCTCGATGTTGCCAGTTTTTATTTTTTTCCTGAAACTATTACCTTCTCATAGTTTGTTTCAACAATGCATATATTATCATTCCACGAGCGTAGACATTGCAAGAAAAGATTCTAACTAAGGATAAGTAAAGTTCTTTCATGGTCACAATATATACTTTTATAGATGTCAAACATAAAAATATAATAAAATTCTATATTAACATAAATATATATTCGATACACATTTACGTCATGGCTTTAACATCAGTATTTCGTATAGCTTCCTCCAGCATCAATAATTTCTTGCAATCGTTGCGGCATAGAAGAGGCCAGATTGTAGGGAATGTTTGGTGTTCGGCGTAAGCTCTCCCAACTATTCCTCGTGTGAGCTAAAAGTGCTTCAAATGTTCTTTCATTGCGTTGCTCCCATTCGTTAATCATTATTGCCCAAAGGTTTTCAATCGGATTCAAATCAGGAGAACGTGGTGGCAGAATTAGATTAATAATCTCTGGGTGATCTTCGTACCACGCTCTCACAACGTTACTCCTATGAATGGGACTGTTATCTTCCATTAAGTAAAATGGTTCCGGCTGGAACCAGATACGCACGAACACTGGGTAGCAGCACCTCTTCCAGTATCTGGCAATATTGCTGTCCAGTAAAGCGTCCATCTACTTGAGTCAATTCTCCGACACCATAGCCAGACATCCAGCCCCACACACCGAGATTGATGTGACCACTACGTTTGCTCGGGAAAACATTTCCTTCTTCATAGCGTTTTCCGCGCTGCCTCCAACAATGCAGGGAACCATGACTATCTGTTGAAAATGTTTTTTCGTCACAGTACACAACTTTTCTCCAGAATTCTTCCTCCTGCGGCAAGTATTGCAAGGCAAATCCCATCCGCGCCTCTTTATGCTCAATCGTCAATGCAGGTTTTATAGCTGGACGGCGAGAAAAATACCCTGCCTCGTGAAGTCTGTTGTTCACTGTATTTGCGCTACAACGAAGGTTCAGGTGTCTGTAAATATGCGTCGCTGGAACAAACGGATGCTCTCTGGCATGATTAACAATCGCAGCATCTTCCTCTTGAGATGTTGAATGCGGAGGACCAGACCTCGGCAAAGTAGCGATTGAGTTTTCTGCTTCATACCGATGAATCCACCGTTCCACAGTGCTTCGATGAACGTCTAGTCGTCTTGATATTTCTCTTATTGGCACACCATATTCATGCAATGTCACCATTGCTCCCCGCATTGCCTGGGTCGTCTCGTGGTGCACAGACGGCCTTTCCATCTTTGTGTAAATGGCTTATGTGAAGCGTGCTGGGACGATAAAGGAAATGAGGATACCATGCACCCCTTCTGAAATTGATTTCGGTTGTGAAGGGTACCAACCCTTCGAATGGTAATAATAACACTGGCCAACAAAATGAAACTTTTTTCTCATCACAAACATGATCACACTTTTCTTAATGCATTTTCGCGCTGATTCCGAATCTGGTTTTATTTTGTTTCTAGCACGTATAGTTATATAGATACACTGGTTTTGATATTTTTAAGTTTTTGATATTGCTATAAGAAAATTTATGGATGTATAGATCACACTTAGGAATGCTAAACAACAAATACATCATATACCTTATTCAATGTACTTATAAATAAAGAATATATACATTATTTTATTAAAAGCGCTGTGAGTGTGATTTCCTTTTGTAAATTTGGCCTGGATTGTCACGATACAGCATCCAACAATGGTCCGCCATCATGCTTTCATTCCAATATCTTGGTAGCGCTTCTCCATCATCTGAATATCTTGATGGAAGCGCTCTCCTTGCTCGTCACTCACTGCACCAAGGTTTTCAGGAAAGAAATCTAAGTGGGAATGCAGGAAGTGAATTTTTAACGACATTCGACACTCCATTTCTTTGAAGGCATCAAGGAGGTTCTTGACTCCATCCTTATACGCAGGTGACTTGTTGCTTCCAAGAAAGTTTTCACATATCCATTTGAACGCCAGCCAAGCCTTCAATTCCAGCGGACTTAGGACTTTTTCAAATTCAGTGTCATTCAAAACCTCCCTTATTTGTGGCCCAACAAAAATTCCTTCCTTCAATTTTGCTGCAGTAACCTTCGGAAATTTCCTTGAAAGGTATTGGAACCCTTCAGAATTGACTTTACCCATTGCTTTAACAAAATTCTTCATTAAACCAAGTTTAATGTGAAGAGGTGGCAGATAGATCTTTTGGGGATCCACTAAAGGGACAGACTGGACATTGCTTATCCCTGGGACATATGTATACCTAAGTGGCCAGTCACTTTTGGTGTAATGTTCTATAGTGGCGCGACTGTCCCACAGGCAAAGGAAACAACAAAATTTTGTGAATCCTGACTGCATACCCATAAGCATTCCTATAACTTTTAGATCTCCACAAACATTCCATTGATGACTGTCGTATTTGATTGCCTTAAGTAGTATATCCATATTGTCATATGTCTCTTTTAGATGGACGGAATGGGCAATGGGGATGGATGGCATTATATTACCATTATGCAAAAGAACTGCTTTCAGGCTTCTCTGCGACGAATCAATAAAGAGGCGCCACTCAGATGCCACATACGTCTGAGATATGGCTGTAAATAGTCCATTGATGTCATGGCAATAACAGAGAGGACCGTCTACTGAAAAGAATGCTGTTAATTCAAAATTCCGCTTTCGGTAGTAACTAATACGAACATTGTTCTCAAGTAAATTGTTCTCCTTTAGTCTTGAGGCGAGAAGCTCTGATTTCTCTTTAGACAGCGATAAGTCTCTAACAAGATCATTCAACTGTCCTTGGGTTAACTTTTTAGGCTCTAAATGTCTACCTTCAAAAGTGTACTCTGGTTCTGTAGATGGTCCGGAAACGCCAGTTGCACCTTCATCACTTTCCATGTCATCTATGATAGAATCTAGCCTATCACTTGGGGGAATTGGAATGGGCAATGTTTCATCATGTTTTACTGGTCTACGTGCTGAATCCAAGTTTGGATATACAATCTGGTGTTTGTTCTTGGCAGAAAACCCCATTAAGTTCACACTACAAAAATAACAGTCTTCATGATGATCTCTCGGCTCCCTCCATATCATGGGTATGGCAAATGGCATTGAAGCTTTCTTTTTGTTAAGCCAATCACGTAATCCATTTGAACAGCCAGAACAGATTTGATGTGGCGCCCATGGTTTATCTTGGTCACCTAGATGGCAACCAAAGTATAGCTTGTATATTTTCTTAATGTCGGTTGTAATACTTCGTCGCTGTGTTTTAGTTGTCAACTGGCCGCATACGAAACAGAACTTGTCGGGGTCATTCTTACATTGTCGAGGCATGTTGACTGACCTGAGCAAACTATAAATTAAAAAAAATGTACACCAACTTGACACAACAAGTTCTTGGACTGGACTGATCTTTTGACACACAAAGCACGGCGTTGTTGCCTGAATCACAATGCTGCTAGACGTAAAAGCTCACACCTGAAATACATAAGATGTATAATTAAGATAATTGAAATAAATAAGATGAATAAACTAAAAAAACACAATAAAATAAACACAATCAAATGTTGAAATATTAGTATTTTGCCTATTTAAAATGGTTAAATCTGTGTAGTTATATATATGCCTTCATCTTGAAAACTATACGTGCTAGAAAAAATCTGAATGCAGTTTTGGAATCAGCGTGAAAAATGCTATCCAGCCACCACAAATTTTACTCTGATGAAAAATCTTTGTTGACCAGTGTAATCAGCCAATTTCCTATTTTGTTGAACATATGCATAAAAAATTCGTCTTAAAAGCCAAGGATCCAAAGATTGTCAGCAATAGTTTATATCCCAACTGAATATAGTCAGCCATCAACAGTATAATCATATTTTATTTCCATAACTACTCATGACTACTCTGTCATAGTAAATAACCTTATTATGACTTAGGTAGTAGTGGTAATTCTGAGTGGCGGCCTCTAGCCACATACGTTAAACCTATCAGTGCGTCTAAGACCAGACTCTTCTGTTTCTGTCAATTCATTGTTAGTTTAAGGTATTTTGCTCTTTGTCTTTCTAGGTCTAGGGCATTAAAATAAATATTTGAGTTTGTGTTTAGCATTTCCTCCTCCCTTCGTAATTCCCCACCCAACCTCGTTTCCTTCGACATAGCAACGCTTACCTCCATCCTCATTCCACTTCCTTCATTAAACCTATTATCGCTTTTACTGTCCCTTCCTTCCATCCTTCAATGCCAGCGTTCTTAAACCTAGCACATAAATTATATAATATGGAATCTAACACCTTAGATCTCTACGCATTCATGTTACTTGAAGAGACGTCTGTGCCTTAGGGGACTCTAAGTGTTGAGAGTGGGCTTGAGAGGTAGTCTATAGATTATTACAGATGACCTTGAACGCTCCAACTATTTAAAAATGATTATTTATTACGCACATCATATGGCATAATACAAACATGAATTTAAGTATCTCTTACACTATAGGAATGGAATTGAATCATACCAGAATTAAAAAGTCGCAAAATATAATAGATTAGTTTGGAGAGAGAGAGAGAGAGAGAGAGAGAGAGAGAGAGAGAGAGAGAGACAGAGAGACAGACAGACAGACAGACAGAGAGAGAGACAGAGAGAGAGACAGAGTTACAAGGAGTTACAAGGAAAAGAAGTACCTCAAAAGGCCTTGCGGCCCATACCGAGGAGGTACCAATGAAAACAAGGGGAAAATTTTCTACACACTTAAATAGTGTGCAGGATTTGGTCTAACCTTTTCTTGAAATGATCCACAGAGGAACTGTTCACAACTTCTGAAGGTAACCTGTTCCACGTGTCACAGATCTTATAGGTAAAGTAATTCCCACACACACTAGTCCTAAACCGTTTCAAATCCACCTTCCAACCATTGTTACGAGTTGGGTTATCATTTAAACGAAACATGCTTCTAAAATCGACATCTTTGAACTCGCGTCACGTAGGCGTCGATTGTAGCCCATATGCCTAACGGAAGGGATTAACTTTGTGGCATTCTTCAGCCGGTTTTCATTCCACCTACCTACTTCAACACCAATACCCAGCGCGCGCACTTTGGCCATTAGCCGGCGGTGAGGTACCTTATCAAAGGCTTTCTCATCAATCGCCCTACTCTTATCATACCCACTCAACATGACGTGGAAAAACTCGAGCAAGTTGGTGAGACACGACCTATGGCGTCTAAACCAATGTTGGAGTCCCCAAGTAGCTTGTAGGAATCCAAATGGTCAACAATCCTACCCGCTATTATCCCCTCTAATTATTTACCTGCAACTGAAGTGAAATGGTGTTATTTATAGAGGTTCCAAAGCCTCTTTTCCCACGTATGAGATAGCAGTAGGGTCCTAATAGTAAGAGTAGAGAAAAAGACAATACTAAAAGTTTTTTTTTTTTTTGCAGTCAGAGGAGAGCATCCTTAACCTAAGCTAAAAGGACAGAGTAGGGATGGGAAGGGGTCCTAGTAACGCAAGGGACAGGTTTGTACAACAGACACTTCACCCGCCCTCCCGAAAGAGAGAGAACCTAAAGGAATTGGTAGCCAATTTCTCTAGAATCCCACGACTCGGGACCGGAGGGCTGTCACACCCCAAGTATAAAGTTTACAACACCCAGAAGGAACGTGCATAACCTTTATACCCACTGCGGAGAGAGAGAGAGAGAGAGAGTTACAAGGAGTTACAAGGAAAAGAAGTACCTCAAAAGGCCTTGCGGCCCATACCGAGGAGGTACCAATGGCAACGGGTGCCAGGGAAAATTTTGTACACACTCAAATAGTGGGCAAGATTTGGTCTAACCTTTTCTTGAACTGATCCACAGAGGAACTGTTCACAACTTCCGAAGGTAACCTGTTCCATGTGTCACAGATCTTATACGAAAAGTAATTCCCACACACAATAGTCTTAAACCGTCTCAAATCCAACTTCCAACCATTGCTGCGAGTTGGGTTATCATTTAAACTAAACATACTTCTAAAATCGACATCGTTGAACCCGCGTAAGAGCTTGAAAACCTCGATCAGTTGACCGTGCAGCCTCCGAGTTTTAAGCGAAAACAAGTTCAGGGCGCGTAACCGTCGATTGTAGCCCATATGCCTAACGGAAGGGATTAACTTTGTGGCCCTCGCCTGCACTCGCTCCAGCCTCTCAATATCTTTCCTGAGGGCGGGCGACCAGAACTGCACAGCATACTCCAGGTGCGGCCGAACAAGGGAATTGTACAGTGAGAGCACAATCTCCTTGTTCCGAAACTGAAATTGCCTCCTCATATAACCCAATAGTTTCTGGGCTTTCTTTTCCACCTCTACACACTGTTTCGTAAACTTAAGGTCGCTGCTAATTAGCACACCCAAGTCCTTTTCTAAATCAGTCACCTCGATATTACTACCCAACATCGAGTAGTCCGACTTGGGATTGGCGTAGCCAATGTGCATCACTTTGCATTTACCCAAGTTAAACGGCATTTGCCATTTTTCAGACCACTCTCCTATCCTACCTAGGTCCGCACGCAGTTGCTCGATCGCTTCGGGCGTCCCAACATTGGCCCCAAGCTTTGTGTCATCAGCGAATTTGGCGATCCGACTGACGATGCCACCGTCGATATCATTTATGTAAATGATAAACAACAGTGGCCCCAAAACGGAACCCTGAGTAACCCCACTAGTGACCGAGGCCCAACCCGAACTTGCCCCTTTAATTACAACCCTCTGCCGCCTATTCCTCAGCCAGTTTTCAACCCACCTACCTATTTCCCCACCGATACCCAGCGCGCGCACTTTCGCCATTAGCCGGCGGTGAGGTACCTTATCAAAGGCTTTCTGAAAGTCGAGATAAAGTATATCAATCGCCCTACTCTTATCACACTCACTCAACATGACGTGGAAAAACTCGAGCAAGTTGGTGAGACACGACCTATGCCGTCTAAACCCATGTTGGGAGTCCACAAGCAGCTTGTAGGAATCCAAATAGTCAACGATCCTATCAGCTATTATCCCTTCTAATAATTTACCTACAACTGAAGTGAGACTAATGGGACGATAATTCCCTGGACTTTCGTGATCCCCTTTCTTAAAGATAGGGGTCACGTTGGCTTCCCTCCAGTCACCAGGCACCTGGCCCATCTCCAACGATTTGTTGAAGACTGTAGCCAGGTGGGGAGCCACCTGGTCGCGCACCTCCCGCAACACTCTGGGGAGAAACTGGTCTGGTCCAGGAGCCTTAAACGCGCTTAGTTTGTCTATTCTTTCGGCAACGACTGTCGCGTTACATCAACACTATCCAGGCCAGCACCTTCGTGCCTTACGCCTGGCGCGGGGATGATGAGGGTGTCCTCACTGGTGAACACTCCCGCAAATTACTCATTAAGCACATTGGCGATGTCCGCGTCGGAGGTCCGCAGAACGCCGCTTCGGTCCTTTAACGGACCTATCATGCTTCTAATGGGCTTTCTACTATTAACATAACTGAAGAACTCCTTAGGGTTCCCCTTGCAGAGGCTTGCCACCCGTAGTTCTTCGTTACGTTTCGCTAGTCTAACCTTTGCCTTCACTTCCCTACACAGGCGGACATACGCTTCAGTGTTCTCGTGGGAACGATTGGCGTTCGCCCTCCTATACGCTACTTTCCTATTTCGGATAGCCAAAGCGATGTCACGATTGAACCACTTAGGCTGTGTTGAAGCAGGTGTGACCGGTTTTGAGAGTATGGCAGCAGACTGCAGCACTCTAAACTCGTCCCGGGATGCACTCCACACCTGCTCAACATCGCCGCCGACCTCTAACCCCATCTCACCTACGCTATCCCTGAGGCTAACAAAGTCCGCCCGCCGGAGATCGAGCTTACTGCCTCTCGAGTTACTACGCTTCACCCGAGGGACGCGCACACGGAACCTAATCAGACCGTGATCACCCTCGCCCAACGATTCGTCAACGGTGAGGCCAGTGACGAGGTTGTCTTCGGTCGTGAATACTAAGTCTAGAACGCTTTCGCCTCGTGTAGGCTCGTTGACCCACTGAGTGAGGAAGTTCTCATCAGCAAAGACAACTAGCCTCCTCCCTTCAGCATCAGCAGTCCTGTCTTCCCACTTTATGCCGCGACAGTTGAAGTCTCCTAAAACTACACACACCCTATCACCTAGCAGGCTACTGAGTTCGGTGTACAGGGCTGTATCCTCCTCGAGGAGGAGATGCAGAGGTCTGTACACCAAGATTAAGCTATAGTTCGTCCCCCCCACGTTCAGATCGACACCAAGCAGCTCCCGTTCCGATCGGAACTGGCAGTCAACCGGACTCAGCGTGTCCCTGACGTATATTAGTACCCCACCCCCCTCCCCACGGGTGCGGTCTTTGCGAAACATTCTATACCCGGGAATTTCGAGAGACAGAGAGAGACAGAGAGAGACAGAGAGAGAGAGAGAGAGAGACAGAGAGACAGAGAAACAGACAGAGAGAGAGAGAGACAGAGAGACAGAGAGACAGACAGAGAGACATAGAGACAGAGAGAGACAGATAGACGGAGAGAGACAGACAGAGAGACAGAGAGACAGACAGAGAGACAGAGACAGAGAGAGACAGAGACAGAGAGACAGAGAGAGAGACAGAGAGACAGAGACAAGGAGTTACAAGGAGTTACAAGCACAAGAGGAAGCCTCAAAGACCTTTCGGTCCACTCTGGGAGGTTCCTGTTATTAAAAGTTTATTTTTCTTTCAACTATCCTAGCAGTAGTAGAAAACTGGATAGAAAAGTAGAAGGCTCTCCCCACCCTCCGCTCCCTCCCTGCCAGAGGCAGGTACTGAAAAAGGTTGAAGAAAATACCTTGACCCTGGAAAAGTAGCCAAGGAAATTTTACAGCAAAGTGGAGAATATATAAATAGCTCTATATTTAGCTTGCTCACAGAGACACCGTGCAAGCGAACTCCTGCAGAGTTTTCTTGTTTTAATCTTAAACTATGAGAGTATTCAGTACTTTGTCTAGCCTATTTTTAAACACATCTACACTTTGACTGGAAACAACCTCTGAGGGGAAGTTGGTTCCAGATATTAACTATTTTATAGGAAAAGAAATTTCCCCAGACAGAGGTCCTAAATGTCTTTAGTTCCAGTTTAAACCCATTATTTCTTGTCGGATTGGCATTAAGTGAGAATAAGTGTCTGTAATGTACCCTGTCTATTCCTTTGAGCATCTTGAAGACTTGAATAAGCTGACCTCGCAACCTCCTCGTCTCTAAGCTAAACAGATTTAGGCGCTCCAATCTCCGTTGGTAGCTTTGCATTCTCATTGAAGGGATCAATTTTGTAGCCCTTGCTTGTACTCTTTCTAACCTTTCTATGTCCTTCCTGAGGGATTGAGACCAAAACTGCGCACAGTATTCCAGTTGAGGTCTGACTAGAGAATTATAAAAAGACATTACAGTCTCCTTGTTCCGAAACTGGAATTATCTTTTAATATAACCTAATAATTTTAAGGCCATCTTTTCGACTTCTGCACAGTGCTTCGACGGTTTCAGATCGTTGCTGATATAGACTCCTAAGTCTTTCTCTAGATCGGTCTCAGTCAAGTTCCTTCCCAAGAGAGAGTAATCGGTCTTCGGGTTTTTATAACCTATGTGCATTACCTTACATTTGTCCAAGATGAATGGCATCTGCCAAGTAGCAGACCATTCGCCCAACCTGTCAAGATCGTTCTGAAGCGTTCTTACTCCCTCCTCAGTACCTACACTACTTCCTAATTTCGTATCGTCTGCAAATTTGGAGATTGCACTTAGAAGCCCGACGTCTATATCGTTAATATAGATGATAAAAAGTAAAGGACCCAGAACGGAGCCCTGTGGGACACCACTGGTGACCGGCGCCCACTCCGAAGCCACTCCATTTATTACCACGCTCTGCTTTCTATCTTTTAACCAATCCTCAATCCAGTTGGAAACGAGCCCGGTGATTCCTAGTCCTTTGACTTTAGCTATCAATCTAGCGTGAGGGACTTTGTCAAAGGCTTTTTGAAAGTCGAGATACACTATATCTATTGCCCTACTTGCATCGTACAATGTATGCTTATTATGGAAAAACTCTAACAGGTTTGTCAGACAGGATCTATGTCGCCTAAATCCATGTTGAGAATAAAAAATTAAATTGTTAGATTCAAGATGATACACAATACGTTTTGTAATGATAGAGAGAGAGGAGAGAGAGAGAGAGAGAGAGAGAGAGAGAGAGTTACAAGGAGTTACAAGGAAAAGAAGAACCTCAAAAGGCCTTGCGGCCCATACCGAGGAGGTACCAATGGCAACGGGTGCCAGGGAAAATTTGTAAAAGTTTATTTTTCTTTCAACTATCCTAGCAGTAGTAGAAAACTGGATAGAAAAGTAGAAGGCTCTCTCCCCACCCTCCGCTCCCTCCCTGCCAGAGGCAGGTACGGAAAAAGGTTGAAGAAAATACCTTGACCCTGGAAAAGTAGCCAAGGAAATTTTACAGGAAAGTGGAGAATATATAAATAGCTCTATATTTAGCTTGCTCACAGAGACACCGAGCAAGCGAACTCCTGCAGAGTTTTCTAAGGTTTTAATCTTAAACTATGAGTGTGTTCACTACTTTGTCTAGCCTATTTTTAAACACATTTACACTTTGACTGGAAACAACCTCTGAGGGAAGTTGGTTCCACATATTAACTATTTTATAGGAAAAGAAATTTCCGCAGACAGAGGTCCTAAATGTCTTTAGTTCCAGTTTAAACCCATTATTTCTTGTCGGATTGGCATTAAGTGAGAATAAGTTTCTGTAATCTACTCTGTCTATTCCTTTGAGCATTTTGAAGACTTGAATAAGCTGACCCGGCAACCTCCTCGTCTCTAAGCTAAACAGATTTAGGCGCTCCAATCTCCGTTGGTAGCTTTGCATTCTCATTGAAGGGATCAATTTTGTAGCCCTTGCTTGTACTCTTTCTAACCTTTCTATGTCTTTCCTGAGGGATGGAGACCAAAACTGCGCACAGTATTCCAGTTGAGGTCTGACTAGAGAATTATAAAGAGACATTACAGTCTCCTTGTTCCGAAACTGGAACTGTCTTTTAATATGACCTAATAATTTTAAGGCCATCTTTTCGACTTCTGCACAGTGCTTCGACGGTTTCAGATCGTTGCTGATGTAGACTCCTAAGTCTTTCTCTAGATTGGTCTCAGTCAAGCTCCTTCCCAAGAGAGAGTAATCGGTCTTCGGGTTTTTATAACCTATGTGCATTACCTTACATTTATTCAAGTTGAATGGCATGTGCCAAGTAGCAGACCATTCGCCCAACCTGTCAAGATCGTTCAGAGACAGAGAGACAGAGACAGAGACAGAGACAGAGACAGAGAGACAGAGACAGAGCGACAGAGACAGACAGAGAGAGAGAGAGAGAGACAGAGAGAGAGAGAGCTTTTAAATGGTTTGTGGGTAAGGGCTTCACGTATGTTATTTTAGTCCAGGGTAGTTTATGTGGAGGTGTTAACGTAACTTGCACTTGGGACTGCATACTCTATATACAGGGTGGGCCGAAAGTCTGGATCCATAGGAAAATATTTATTTTAATACATAAATTACAACAAATGGTAAATACTTAAAATGAATATCAACTTTAACTCGTAAATGCGTATCCGTGATACTGTACAGTGGTTCGTACTCCAGTATAAACAACAAATTATAACAAATGCTCAAATTGGCGGCCTCTGACATCGAGACACTTAGGGATGGAATTTATGATTTTTAATAATTCTTCGAATTGACGTTCTCGAGATGCGTGTTTCATTTGATAATCTTCTTGTTGACTTTACTGGACTATTCGTTAAAGTTTCACATACCATTGCAGAGGTATTTTCATCAGTTGCAGTTTTTGGACGACCAGAACGCTGTCGATCATGTACACTTCCTGTTTCTTTGAAACGTTTAAACAACTTGCCAACAGTCGCATGTGTTACTGGATGCTTATCAGGATGATTTCTATTGAATTCGGTAGCAACTTCTCTGTGTGTAGCGCCCTGTCTTGCGTACATGAGCACAAGTTCTACCCGGTCTTCTGTTGTTAGATTCGAAGCCATTTCTGGGCTGAAATAAAAAAATATTTGAGTATTTATACTGGAGTACGAACTACTGTACAGTATCACGGATACGCATTTACGAGTTAAAGTTGATATTCATTTTAAGTATTTACCATTTGTTGTAATTTATGTATTAAAATAAATATTTTCCTATGGATCCAGACTTTCGGCCCACCCTGTATATCTGTATACAGTATGTCTCTATATATAAATAGATAGATTGATCAACACGATGATAATGTGGACGTCATTGATGGGGTTAGAGCAATTATGTGCACCAATCCGAACACACCTCCGCTGCCATAAGGACCGCCCATTTTATACCTAACAGACTAGCTTGGGACGAGACAGAGGCGCGAGACTTCTTGTAAGCACTGTACATATTAAATTTATTGAAATTTTGGTATTCCCACCAATCTTACACTGTTAGGTGGGGCAATGTACTATCCGAGTGTTTTGGCTCCTCTTGCGGGGTGAGACAAGGCTCCTTGCTCTCACCTATGCTGTTTAATGTGTATATCGACGGATTAATTGCTTCACTTAATGAGGCAACAGTGGGATGTTGTATAGAAACACAAGGATAAATAACTTAGTTTATGTCGATGATATGGTGATAATAAGTCCCTCTGTTAAAGGTCTGAATCGGCTACTAAAAGTCTGCGAAGTGTATTCGTAGAAACATGATATTCTTTTTAATGTTACAAAAACTAAGGTTATGCAATTTCATCCTAAAAGCTGTAATCAGCCAGGTGATATAAGGTTTAAAATGAATGGTGAAGTAATTGAGGAAGTACAAGAGTTTAAGTATTTGGGTCAAACTATTACCAGCTCCTTCAGTGATGACTCGGATATAAGAAAACAATCTCGAAGCCTGTTTGCTAAAGCGAATATGACCATAAGGAACTTTCGATTCTGTACAAGTGAAGCTAAAGACACTCTCTTTCGTACTTTCTGCAGTAATATATACGGACAGCAACTGTGGGTGAATTATAAAAAAGGTTCTGGCAGAACTCTAAATTTGCTGTACAACAGGTCTTTTAGACTTACATAAATTATCCCGAAGATGCTCAGCTTCGCAAATGTTTGCTACCCGCAATGTCCCGAGCTTCCCGGAGGTAACAAGACGTGCTCAACACAGTCTAATGCAAAGAATTAAAAAATCAACCAACCCGATCATCCAAGCTATCCATGAGTCCTGCCATTTATCCTCTAAGCTATGGACTTCTTGGTACGAAAACGTCTGTCTGTAGCTCCACTTAACTTCGCTATTACAGTATTATTTCTAATCAATTGTATATATTTCTATCCTTAGTATATGAACTGTCATTGTATTAATATTTGTCATATGGACTATAGTCTGCCAATAAACCTTTTCTTTTTCATTTTCATTTTCATTTCCTAATTTACATGATTACTCCATTGCAAATTTGGAGCAAGTGTAGTAACCAGGGCAACGCCGGGTACCTCAGCTAGTCTATTATATATCGCCTGTCTGTTTGTTTGTTTGTCCTTTATGCAAGCGCAAACCGTTTGACCTAGAGCTACCAAATTTGGCACAGGAACCTCTTATGGGATGAAGAATGTCAACATAGAGTCGGTCAGCCTGTCTGTTTGTATTACGGGCGGCAATGTGAAGCTCAAGATTTTCATGACTGTGTTCTTTTCTATAGTTTTAACAATGTGAAGCTCAAAATTTTCACGGCTGCGTTCTTTTCTGTAGTTTATCCTGTCTGTTTGTCTGTTTGTCTGTTTGTGTAACTCTAGAATTTGCCTTTTGTAGTGAAATTTGTTTTTTAATCTATAGGCACTTTTGATCTTGATATTCCCAAAATTCAGTCTAGCTTATATTTTGTCCTCTACCTTTTTCTTAGTTTCACCGTTCGTTTCTCTATTCATTTCAGCTACCCATCATTATGATTAAATTACACCAGTACACATTTGAAAACTTGTCGATCGATTTTTACCAACTAGTTGGTGATTCTATATAATTTGAGTGCGCTGATCTCAAAAATATAGTTAGTTTTTCCCTATCACGTATGGTTTTCTTACTACAGGGTGTGTCATAAATCCCCCATTTATCCCCAAATGTGAACCATCTTATCGAGACCAACATTGGATTGCACATGCTGAACCATAAATTTTGTTGTTATAGACTACAGTAACGCTTACATAATAATGTAGGGTAAATATATATAACAACCAGTCCCGTTCCCAGCAAAATACTCTCTCCCCTCCCATCAATGGGTGGTTAACATTTGGGGACAGATGAGGTATTATAACACCCCTTGTAGCACGAAATCTTTAGGTGATAGAGTAAAACCTAATTAAAGCAGAATTAAATAGCTCCTAGCTCTTGGACAAACATATTGCTCGTTTATGAAAGAATAAAAAAATAACTGAAAGAAACAAAATATATTTACCTTCTTTACTTGCAAACATTTCAGGACTTATTCCAAAGACTTAAGACTACGAAGGTGTGTCGGATGCCAATAAATTGTTCTCCTGCAATCTAGACCCCAAAATTTCTGCAGAGTCCTTAGGCAGATTCACATCCCTGACTAAGTCATTTAGTTCGGCTTGGGTTAATGGTTTAGGATCTCGGTCAGCTGTTGGCTGTTCATAAACATCATCATTGTCTGGATTTGGAGCTCAATCAGAATCTGAATTGTATTGATCCAGACTCTCGGGTGGGCGGGGAATAGGAACTTCTGGACCATGGGGTACCGGCCTTATTGCAGATGGAAGACTTGGGTATTGAAGGCTCTCTTTATTCTTTGCATTATAACCTTTAACATTGCAAGAACAGAAGTAGCAGTCGTCGGTATGGTTTCTAGGCCCGCGCCATACCATAGGGATCCCAAATGGCAAACTTTTCTTTTTACCTTTGCTCCAATTCCTTAGTGCCGCAACACACGTAAGACAAACCTTGTGTGGAGCCCAACTTTTGTCTTGATTTCCTAATTTAACAAAATATGTCTGGACTATGGGTACATCCTCTAGAAGCCATTATTAAAATTTTAAAGACGTAATGTTAGAATTATCTATCTGAAAAATATGAAAAAACGAAATTAATTAAAGATAAAAAAGGTAAAAAATTACAAAACGCCCCAAAATTGTTTTGCTAATAACTTTAAAACTGTGGGTGATAGAAAAAAAACTGGTAGCATTTTTTAATTCAGCGCAGCGAACTGCTTCAGAATCACAACTCAAAATAAAGAAATCGATTTTCATGTAGACCGGTGTTATTGGCAAGTTAATTATCGTCTAAGCTGTTTAATTTGTTTCTAACTGAATCGTGCTCGGTTTTTACCATCTCCATACTACGATTGTTTTTAGTAAGCACGTTTAAGCTACAGTTAAGATCGTTTATCTCATCGTGTGCATACTGAATGCCACCTCGTAGAACTATGAAGGTAGTGCCGGATGTTGCTAGAAAATTTGGAAGGTATACTTAATGTAATATTATTAGTTAAGTATTGCAGTTTATCTGATGAGATTGTAGCTGCGTAATCCTGGCACATTCACAAATTTTAGTGGAGAAATAACGCAATGGTTCACTGACTTTAAAACACTTAATTTTGAGAGGAAGAAGGAGCACGAAACTGACAAGCGTCACCGGCACTGGCACTCAAACAATGTCATAGACAATCAAATAATATGTCATAGATAATTCTAACATTGGAACAAAAATAAGCCTATATCGAGTATAGAAAACCTCATGGGGGAAGGTGGGGCAACTCGGGACCCTGGGGCAACTCGGAACAGCCCCTCTACAGCCCAAACTAGTGCTGCCATCTAGCTTTAATCTATCTCCGTTGGTGCCGACATTGATCAGTGGCCTTGAAACAGTGGTACGGGGTGGGTTGCGCGACGCAGCTCCGCAAAAATTAGAAAGTCGCATTTTTTCTCCATTTGATCTACAGTATCATCAGCGAATTTTTCCTTGGTTCATAATTCCAAAATTTAAGAACTTATTTTGTTGCTTTTTGTGTGTAGCTACTTATGGATCAGTGTTTGATTTTCACGTATCGTCGTGTCTGAAATTTCACCAGTAACCGCGTGGTACTGAAATTTGGGAAAAGGGGCAAAAAGGAACCCCGGGTTCCGAGTTGCCCCACGATTTTTTTTAATCAAAAAATTGCATCGGCTTTTTCAAATTCCAGTTACACCTAATGCAAAACTAGAACGCTATAAAAAGTGATACAGAATGGAAGACAGAAGGTGAAGATAAATGTTTTTGTATTTAATGAGTCCAAATACTCGTCCTATATGCCGACAAAATTGTGATTTCCTTACGGGTCGCGAGTTGCTCCACCTTCCCCGCCATTAAGCGGGTCATTATTTTTTGCTAATAATCGCTTGCATAATACAGAGCAATGAGAATGTATCTACTGTACTTCTAACATTATTTGTGAGTTTACTATACTGACTAAGAAATAATGTCTTCACCTATTAATAAATAGTGACTGGATGTATTATTGTTTCTAATTTTATGTTGACTGCATTATACAAAGTTATAAGAATGTATCTATTTCCACTATTATTTGTAAGTTTACTAATAAAAAGTAAAATATAATTTCCTGATGTTAATAAATACAGATTGCAGGTGTGTTTTTATTTAATTAATTTTTAGAATATATCTATGTAATACGTTTTAATAAGTGGATTGTTTACCAAATTATGACAGCTTTTATAAAGGTAGCCGACTACGAGTTATAAAAGATGAATGGAAAGAAACCACTGTATCCTCCAAATGATTTGAAACGCCGTAGAAGGGTTCGGCGCATACTTTGAAGAAAATTTATCTCCTGCACAATGTGTCAGTATGTTGAAAAAGGTTAATTATGGTGCTAAGAAGAGGGATGGATTTATACGTTGTAGACTTGAATGAAGATCAGTAATGAAAAATGTCAACACTAAAACCGACTATAAGCAAAGTAGTTGCATACAGCTCAGCTCTCATGGATAGGTGGATAGGAAGGGCTGTGGTGGAACTCGATTTGCAGTCACCTCCTCGTAGTGAGTTCTGAGTAATTGGGTCATATAATCATAAATGCATATATGATACTTCCAATTAGCGAGGAACTGCACTGAATACTAGAGTTACTTAATAACATTTCAATGTCCTGCATTAGAAAATTACTCCTTATTTTATCAAAAATGGATAAAATAATTACCAAATTTCGAATCACCTGAAGATCAGGGCCCCCAGCCTTCGTTAGTTAGCCTTATAAGGCTAACTAACGAAAATATCACGACTTAACCTAACCAATCGTTAGATCAACTGTACGCCCTTGACGATTGGTTAGGGTTAAGTCGTGATATTTTCGTTAGTTAGCCTTATAAGGCTAACTAAAGAAGGCTGGGGGCCCTGATCTTCAGATGACCCCAATTTCCACTATTTCAAAGCTCTGAAAACTCTCGAAATTCATACCAATATTGAAGGAATATTTTCTGTGATCTTCTCTAATCTAGTTGCATATTTCTACACCATGTCTGAATTTGAGTTTAGAGGAAAAGAGCTACTCTTATACCTTCAAAATGACCTAAAACTTACCAAATTTGCAATATCTGAAAGGGCTGCGGGAACCCTCAAAATGAATACCGATGTTCTTAAAATTTTATCTTTGCTCTTCTTACATCTACTCGCAACTTTCTACACCGTGGCCGAGTTTAATTTTAAGAAAAATTCCTACCCCCAACCTCTCCCATAAGTTCATTGCACCCTAACATACACCCATTTACACTTTCATTTCAAGGAAGACCAAGTGGAAAATTACTGCCTAAACAGTCATGCCTGATTGGCTGTGTCTAGTCTTAAATCTGGTTCTGCACTCATCATTTTAAAGTCGATATTGCATGTAATGAATCTGGCGCATTTTTTTTCAAGTTTAAATGAATAAATAAATAAAATTTCCTTTTATGCTTCTTCCTGAACGTGAGAGAGTAACCTCTCTCTGTTGAGCATCATTATTTTTTCACTGATGCATAATATTTTTTTATTATTTTTAACGCATACAGACTTTTCAAATATATTATTCTTCAGAATAAAGGCGTACTCCAGGATGTAAGTCAAAGGTTTAAGCAAATATAAAGCAAGAGTGCAGAGACCACTAGTTAGACAATGAAGATAAAAGTGTAATATAAATTTCTGCAAAATATAAGAAACTCAAAAGATTTAATAGAAGGATATCTTGAGTATCAGCAAAATTTGTATTCAGTACATGAATATTTGAAAGTATTTTCAGAATAAACTTTATCTAAAGTCGTACATCATAGAAGAAAAAGTTGATCTTGACTTTAATTAAAAACATTTTGAATCCGTTATATCCGCGCATGTTTCCAGCAGTCTTACAACTTTTATATTTTATTTTCTCTGTAAATTTAACTTTGTGGTTTAAAACAGATAATATATATATATCCAGTATGTATACGTAAACCAGGGCAATTCGAAACATTTTTAATCAAGCAAAGCCTTTGAAAATCTGTTATCATCAGCCGCATGAGAACGACTGAGTTAATTTTACATAAAAGAAAACGTTGATAACATATCAATTTGATTTAACCTTTTGGTTGAGCATATAAACTCGAGTAGCTACATATTATAGAAAATTGCTTTTTCATCTCAAAATCGTTTAAATCCAGTTTTAGGTGAAATATATCAATAGTCGAAAAGTAGAGAGAGCGCTGTTTTCCGTTTTGCAAAGAATTTTAAAATTGTCAATTCTAAGGCCGCGCATGTACACTCCGGTAGGGTGGATCGATTTTACATTTTTTCGATTTCCATATTCTAATAGAGACAAAAACTTGCGCATGCATGAGAAAATAGCCTCTGCAAATCTTAGCTTAATAGGTATCATCTTCTGCCCCCGAGAGCGATGAAAATCATATTTTAGTAGTCAAAAACGTATTTTTCTTATAATTTTTAAAATATTTCAATATGCATCAAAATTATTCCTAATAACTATAAAGTCGATGAAAAAGACCTCATATGATCGTTTTTCCAAGCGCGTTGTCCTACGTTAATATCTTTTGCCCCCGGCAACAACGTCAAATGTTGAAAAAATAGGTAATTTATATACATATTTTCAGATCGGCTCTTTGTCTTAAATAATGCATTTATATATTTCCCATAGCATTTATATCGTTGCTTAGGCATGAAATAACACACACGCAAAATTTTATGACTAGGCTAGGGTTTAAAGGTCATCTCGGTGAGTGCTGCCAGAGCAGCTGCCACTGACGCGCCAGTACGCACTGCGGCGCAGTTCCCTCAGTTGCCTTTTGACAGCGTCGAAGGTAGGTGTGTATTTTGCAGCTGGCTCCTCGAGTCCTCAGTGTGTGTGTGGCTCCTCACTCAGAGTCCTCAGTGTGCTCAATCTCTCTGCTCATATCCTTGTTTGTTTTTCTCATAACTCTGTTTTTTTCGATTTTATTGCGTAACAGAACAATACATTATTCTTTAATCTTTACAGGATGGCTACCGCTACAACTAGAAGATCGGTTACGTGTCCAATATTTGGTGCTGGGAAAGATTTGAATTTGCGATGTTTTCCCACATGTGAAGATGTGATGCAATACTACCATCATGTGAGAACTGAGTTGAGATCATCAAAGAAGGAACCTCCATTCAAAGACATCGCCGCTGTGGTCACGGAGAGACTGGAATACTTGTGGAAATTAGCTTCCATTCCAACAGTTTCGACAGCACGGATAAATCAAATGTTGAAAAGTTATCGTGATAAAATGGCTAACATCATCAAATCACTGAACGCGA
This sequence comes from Bathynomus jamesi, assembly GCA_023014485.1. Classification (NCBI taxonomy): domain Eukaryota; kingdom Metazoa; phylum Arthropoda; class Malacostraca; order Isopoda; family Cirolanidae; genus Bathynomus; species Bathynomus jamesi. Next base: position 42,648 of record JAJOZX010000446.1, read on the forward strand.
AAAAGAAGAACGAATCGTTACAGAAAAATCTTGAGGCCTTCAAGAAATCAACTAAGACCACCTTATTTGACATATCGGCTTGTAAATGCCCTGATTTGACAAAATGCAGCTGCCCTCGTGAACGACGAGTACCACTGAAAGAGCAACAGTTTTTACTCGACCAAAGAAGTGATCGCAAAATGGCAATAGGAACTTTGGATGTTGAAACAACAAATAAAAACGAGATGACTCTTGCAAGAAGATTGGCGATATTGAAACAAGAAGGAATAGCAGAACATCAAGAGCGTCGACAAGAAAACTTCTCAAGAACAACCTTCTTCGTCAGCCTCTAGTGAAACCGAGGATACATCTATAGAATCATCGTCATCGTATGAACTAACACCGAGAGATAAACATGACATGAGGAAAAAACACGAATGAAACTCCAGGTACTTGCTGAAGCTTGTGATCGTACGGGCGTCTCAGACGGAGCTGCTTCATTTATTGCTTCTTCGTTGTTAGAGGATGTTGCTGGATACGAGAAGATGATGTCAGTTCAGTGATTGATCGAAATAAGATAAGAAGAGCCAGAAAAAGAGTTCGTTCTGAGCATCAGCAAGATGACAAGATCACGCTACCATTACAGGGCATTTTCTTTGACGGACGTAAAGATAAAACAATGACACAAGAAGAAATAGACAATGTGAAGCATAGAAGGACTGTGGTAGAAGAGCATATAGTTTTAGTTCAAGAACCAGAATCCCAGTACATGGGGCATTTCACTCCTGCATCAGGTTCTGCCACTGCAATAACATCAGGTATCATCAACTTTCTAGAGACTAACAATATTAGCACGGACGACATTGTGGCTATCGGCTCTGATGGTACCGCAGTGAACACGGGTCGAAAGGGTGGAGCCATTCGTATGATTGAAATGAAACTACAAAGGCCAGTTCAGTGGATCATATGCCTATTACACGGTAATGAATTATCACTGCGACACCTCATTCAAGACTTGGACGGCAAAACAACTGGGCCAATGGGCTTTACTGGACCAGTTGGAAAACAACTGAACGACTGCGAAAAACTTCCAATTACAGAATTCGATGCCATTCCATCTCCCGACATTGACATAGATGATGCCGAGTTGAGCACTGACCAAAAATATTTGTTAGGCATCTACAGAGTAGTGTCGAGCGGTAGCTGCTCTTCAGCTCTCGCGGCTCGAAATCCAGGTAAGATGGCGCATTCCAGGTGGCTGACAACAGCAAATAGATTTCTGCGCCTCTATGCTTCAACCAGTGAACCCTCCAGCACCTTCAACGAAATTGTGCGATTCATTCTGACAGTTTACGCACCAATTTGGTTTAAGATAAAGAAAAACTCCAGTTTCACTGAGGGCGCAAAACATTTTTTCGAAATGATGCGTCTCTCTCAGACCATGCCTCAAAGATCTAAGACAATCGCCAACAAAGTCCTCCGTAGAAATTCTTTCTTTGCTCACCCAGAAAATATTTTGATCTCCATGCTACATGCCGATGAGCAACACATAAGAGAATTGGGATGGAGAAGAATATTAAAAGCACGATCAAAACAATCACCAGCGGGGGAAATTCGAGCCTTCGCCATGCCTGAGCTGCTCTACATAGTCAAAACTATTACGAAATGATCAACTGGCAAACGGCTGAGGTGACCGAACCCCCCGTTACAAAAACAATACCTGATACCCGAATAAAAGAGTTTGTTGAGACGGGAACCAGCCTGATGGACTGATCCCACTATTCCCTTGTCATACTCAAGCGGTCGAGAGACTCATCAAAATTAGTAACCGAAGCCTCTGCCAGTGTAAGTGGAATAGAAGAGAGGGACGGATTCATCCGCTCACGTCTTCACTCCCGAACAAAAATTCCACGATTTGATTCTAAGAAAGATTACCGTGTAAATCGACATGCAGCCAAAGGAAGGGTGGTTGGGGCTGGATAGGGTGGAACTCGACGTACAGCCACCTCCTCGTGGTGAGTTCTGGGTTGCTAATTTTATAAAATTAGCAAGCGAGGAGCTGTACTTGTACTTATCATACTTATAACATCGCATTAACGTAATTATAATCCACATTTAGACTTTTCTCGGGACAGAAGATATTACTCTAGAGTCATAAAATTTTGCGTGTGTTATTTCATGCCTAAAACGATATAAATGCCATGGGAAATATATAAATGCATTATTTAAGACAAAGAGCCGATCTGAAAATATGTATATAAATTACCTATTTTTTCAACATTTGACGTTGTTGCCGGGGGCAAAAGATATTAACGTAGGACAACGCGCTTGGAAAAACGATCATATGAGGTCTTTTTCATCGACTTATAGTTATTAGGAATAATTTTGATGCATATTGAAATATTTTAAAAATTATAAGAAAAATACGTTTTTGACTACTAAAATATGATTTTCATCGCTCTGCCGGGGGCAGAAGATGATTACCTATTAAGCTAAGAGTTTGCAGAGGCTATTTTCTCATGCATGCGCAAGTTTTTGTCTCTGTTAGAATATGGAAATCGAAAAATGTAAAATCGATCCACCCTAAATTTGTACATTTGCCCGCATATGTAATGTTCCTCGACTCACAGACCACTCCGTCCATGTGGCAACGCCGCAGTGATAGTCATGGTACCCCAACTGGGGGAAGGTGGGGTGGAGGGGGGACAACCGAGTCCAGCAACATATAACACAGACATATATATCAAAAGGACAATTGGATGTGCATTCATTGACATAGAGGCAATTATATTGTAATGTCTGTGTTCATAAAGATAAACAATTAATATGATCGTATACAGCGTTGAACTCGTGTAGTTTACTAGTCTAAAACAGTAATAAGGTTCCATTATGATTACTGCAAGTCAATATGAACAGCTACCACAATACAACTTTTTATATACTAGAGAATTTGAACAAAAAATAAACATTACACAACCAATTACAATTACATTACAATAGTTTATGAATATTTAGAGATTAGCTAGTCAAGAAAACGTAAATTTATGGACAACTAACTTATTACGCTTTGCATTTTGTGAATGTAAAATAGTTTTTATAATTACACTTTGAAATGGTATAAATTATCAGTGTTTTTTGGTGTTCAATTTTCTGTAAATATAGATTTTGTTTTTAATGAAAATTTTAAAATTTCAAATAATCAGTAAGAGAAAGCTAAATTTGAAATGCCAATGCCCAAAAAATGGTCGATTCTACCAAGCCGTGAATCAGTACACCACTAGTTTTTATTGATTTTGCTAATTTTGAGGGCCAGGTTCTTTACTGGTAAATATACTATTCAATTTGATGTAATAACATGTTTTATAGAGTTAATAACTCACACATGTTGTTTATACCCTCATGTAATCGCAAGTTTCTTTAAAAATATCATCTTATTTGTTAAACTTTAATACAAAAATGTCTCATCTTCTAATTTTTTTTACAGATAAGATAGTAGTGGCTCCAAATAAAGAAATTTCATACAAGAATAGGTTGAAAATTATTATTCTCCATAAAGAGGGCAACACTCAAAGACAAATAGCTGCTAAAGCTGGAGTATCATTGTCTACTGTTTCCAAAACACTTCATCATCACTCACAAACTGGGGATGTGAAGAACAAAACAGGTTGAGGATGGAAGCAAAAACATCTAAAAAGGATGATGAGTATATGATAATGATGAGCAAGCGTAAAAGAAAGAAGACTGGTGGGTAGGGAAGGGAATGAGGGAGTGTGGAGGTTGGTTATGTAATGTCTATTTTTGGTTCAAATATCTAGTATATAAAAGTTGTATTGTGGTAGCTGTCATATAGACTTGCAGTAATCATAATGGTACCTTATCTATACTAATAATTGTGACGGTCGAACTGCCTGCGAACTTTCTTTCGCTGTTTCTTATGGCCGGCCAAACCACTGGCCAGATATGGATGAATTGGGGAATAGGGGTAACTGAGGCCGGGAAAGAACATAGACTATGTGGCGTCGGCCTCCGAGGTCATCTGAGGCCGCTGAAGGCTTCTGTATTCTGGATTGGTTGAAAGATAGTGACATCATAGACACGTCATAAAAGATAGTGACATAAAATGGGCAGAACTCTATCATAGACACGTCATAAAATGGGCGGATCTCTAGCATACATATATATATATATATATATATATGTATGTATATGTATATATATATATATGTATATATATATATATTTCAACGTAAAGAACGACGCTTGTATAGGAGAACATTCCGCGCAAGATGAGGAGGGAGAATGAACAAATGTAAAAATGAGGTAACCACCCGGGAATCGAACCCGGGATCTTCCGATTGCCGGTCAGATATGATAACCACTACACCATGGTCCTCACTCACCTCATTTTTTCATTTGTTCGTTCTCCCTCCTCATCTTGCGCGGAATGTTCTCCTATACAAGCGTCGTTCTTTACGTTAATTATACTGCGTGTCTCTGCAGTTGAAATGTATATATATATATATATACTCACAATACATACACAATTCAGCTACTAAATACTATCCACCAAATACAAAGTCAGCTGGACAGAAGGCACGCACAAAAACATGCGTTATTGGGACAACAGGTACCGACAAAGATAAAGAGAGGCAAATTCTCGGAGGATCACAAGACAACGAAACCAGCACCCTCATTGGAAAACGAATCGGAAACACAAGTATGTAAAAACGAAAGGGAAAAAATAAAAATAATCCTAGCCAACATTCAGGGCCTTAAATCAAACCATTCCTCGGACAAAGTTTTATACCTGAGAGGACTCATGCAAGAAACCGGAGCAGATTTTGCATACTTCATGGAAACCCATCTAAACTACTGCTAGGCGAACTATGAAAGCTGTGAATTCTGTTTTGACAAAAATGAAATACAAATTGATAAGTATAACATCCTCCGAGCCGACAGAACAGTGAGACGCAAAGGAAGATGTGCTATTTACTCACGCGAAAGGCATATGGCAGAATGGTTATAAGTACCTCAAACAGCTACCTAGAATGTGTAGCAGCAAAAGTTGAAAAATTAAATATGGTATTAATTGTAATATACAGACGCCCCCCAGATGGGGTACCTTGACTATCACTGCGGCGTTGCCACATGTACGAAGTCGTCTGTGAGGCGAGGAACATTACTTATGAGGGCAACTGTACATGCCAAAAACCCAATGGTCATAATGCATCAGACAAAATTTTTCATGTGTATATTATTATTTAAATATTATGCGTATATATATTTATTTCGCTTTATATACTGTATGTGCATATAAGTAATATAAAAATATTTACGATACAATAGCTGACTGTATTATACATTTCAGATATTCAAAACAACACAAACATTAAAATTCCTGTCTGATACTGGATTTCTGTATGAGAAGTACCGCGGTGGCTTCAGTGGTTGACTCGAGTTTTAACCCCTCCGTGCTCATCGTTTTAAACTTTCAGTTTTAATCATAGGATGCACCTCAATAAGATGAGCTGCATTCATTACAAGCGTATTTTTAATCGAAATATGAACAAAGAGAAGTGTGAATTCTTTAACACAGACGGGAACACGATGTTATAGTGTATTTAGTCATAGGACAAAAATTTTATACAAATTTCAAGGTAACTGATTTTAGCCAAAGACTAATATACCAAAGCCTAATTCTGTCTAGTCAGTCCATGCTTTCGTACATGTAAGTATTTCATACAAACTACAGAGTTTTGCAAATGCGATTGAACACACTCCAAGTGTTTTCGACAACATTTATTTGATTTCAGCAACGTATCAATGTATTTCACAGAATTGTACGAACAGACCATCGACTAAATGTATCTGACAAACTTCCAAACGGTTTCGACAGTGCAACAGGAATGACAGTATGTAGTATAAATAAATGATATAGTATTTTCTTAGACATTATGAAGGAAACTAAATGAGAAAGTGTTAATGTAATTGACACTTATGATTACATGCTTGACAATAATCAAACTATTTGTAGTTAAAATTGCTGCATTATTTATTAAATACATCTCCCTCTGACTTCATGTCTGAAATTAGAATTTCTTCCAAAGATGTTCTCTGCCCTATTTGGGCTCAACTCAAGGAAAGTTACGGTCCTCATTGTGTTCCTCCTGTTGTTTTCAAGAACTGTACTTCTGTGCTGACACCCTGTCCAGCAAACTCTTTCGTCTTTGTCTCTCATCTGGTGCTTTCCTTCCTGTCCCAACTATCGTCCAATTGCTTTGATTTCTTGCCTTTCCAAAGTTTTTGAAACTCTCCTAAATAGGAAGATTCGTAAACACCTCTCTCCTCACAATCTTATTTCAGATCGTCAATATGGGTTCCTCAAGGGACATTCGATTAGCGACCTTCCTGCATATCTCTGATTCTTGGTCATCCTCCTTTCGGGGTTTTGATGAAACTTTTGTATTGAGCTACATATATCAAAAGCTTTTGAGAGAGTCTGGCACAAATCTTTAATTTCCAAAATGCACTCCTTCGATTTCTATCCTTCTATCTGTTCCTTCCTCTCTAATATCCTCTCTGGCCGATCTATACCCGCGGTTGTAGAGGGCCACTTCTTTTCTTAAAGCTATTAACAGTGGAGTTCCTCAGGGTTTTATCCTGGCACCTACTCTTTTACTTCTATTTATTAATGATCTTTTAAATCGCACTTCCTGTCCTACCCACTCCTATGCCGATGATTCCACTCTTCACTTTCCCACTCCTTCGCAAAACGTCCCTCTCAACAATGACTCCATGTTTCCCGTTGGACGGTTATGGTTCACCTGACCTCTGATCTTTCTGCTATCTCTGATTCGGGCAGAGAAGACCTTGTGGCTTTCGATGCCTCAGAAACTCAATTCCTCCATCTGCCTACTCATGACAATCTTTCACACGACTATCCCCTTATCTTTAATAATACACAACTTAATCCTTCCTCTTCTCCTAACATTCTCGGCGTTTCCTTTTTTCTTGATCTTTCCTGAAAAGATCACATATACACTCTTTCCAAACCAGCTTCTAAAGGGTTAGGTGTGCTGTACCGCCTCCGCAGTTTCTTCACCCCCGCTCAGTCGCTGTCTCTGTATAGGGATCCTGCCCGCCCCTGGACGGAGTATGTTTCTCATGTGTGGTGTGGCTCAACCTACACAGCCGTACTTGACTGGGTGGAATCAGAGGCTATTCGTCTCATCAGTTTCCCACTTCTTACTGACTGTCTTCGATCCCGCTATCTTCGCCGTAATGTTGCCTCACTCTTTCTTTACTGTCGCCATTATAACGGACATTGCTCGTCTGAACTCTCTAACTGCATGCTTCATCCTTTAAGGAGAGCACGCAGTACCAGACTTTTGACACATTCTCATCCGTTTTCTGTCCAACTCTCTCACCCAAAGGTTAATCGGTATTTTCAATCTTTCATTCGGTCACCTCTGGAACTATCTTTCTCATTTTATCTTTCCTCCTGTGTATGAATGCCAGTATTTCAAACGCACAGTGTTCAGGCATCTGGCAAACCCTAGCCCTTGATTTTGGCTCTCTTTTTCTTCTATGGGGGTGAGGCGCTTTTGTGGGTAATGCCCTTGGCTCCTCTTTTCTGTACAAAAATATGTATACTGAATTAACGACAATTTTCCAAAGTGATTGAACTCGAACTTCAGAATGCCAACACGTACGTATAACTGTACTTCAACAGGAGACAGAAGAAAACCTATTGAAAGCTAAACAGTACTGAGAACTTTGTTGCATTAGCCCTAGAAATATATATACGCATTAATTAGACCGTGTTTACGACTTATAATTTACTTGACATTCTCTCGACAACTATATTGTGGGTTAGATGAAGTTAGATTAAATTAACATGTGTTTGGTTAAACTAGGTTAGGTTAAGTTAGTTGGTGTGGTCTTGTTGATCCGATGGCTATAGTTGCAAAAGAACAACGGCTATTCTACTGTTTCACACCACGCTCAAACGGAACTTATTGAAATAATGGAACTACATCCATTTCAGTGAGAAGATAAACAATCGACACTAAAAACGTGATTTAACCCAACCCAACTTAACCTAACTTTATGTAACCGACAATAACTTGATGATTGTTTGGTCTGGTCTTTCTCTCTTCTCTCTCTCTGTATATAATATATACACCGTATGTATATATATATATATATATATATATATATATATATATATATATATAGAGAAGAGAGAGAGAGAGAGAGAGGAGAGAGAGAGAGAGAGAGAGAGATAGAGAGAGAGAGAGTTACAAGAGTTACAAGAACAAGAAGTACCTCAAAAGGCCTTGCGGCCAATACCGAAGAGATACCAATGGCAACGAGTGCCAGGAAAAAATTCCTACACCCTCAAATAGTGTGCAAGATTGAGTCTAACCTTTTCTTGAACTGATCCACAGAGGAACTGCTCACAACTTCTGAAGGTAACCTGTTCCACGTGTCACAGATCTTATACGTAAAGTAATTTACACACACACTAGTGCTAAACTGTTTTAAATCCAACTTCCAACAGTTGTTGCGAGTTGGGTCATCATTTAAACTAAACATGCTTCTAAAATCGACATCACTGAACGTGTGTAAGAGCCTGAAAACCTCAGTGAGTTGACCGTGCAGCCTCCGAGTTTCCAGCGAAAACAAATTCAGGGCGTGTAAGCGTCGATTGTAGCCCATATGTCTAACGGAAGGGATTAACTTAGTGGCCCTTGCCTGGACTCGCTCCGCCTGTCAATATCTTTCCTGAGGGTGAGCGACAAGAACTTCACAGCATACTCCAGTTGCGGCCGAACCAGGGAATTGTACAGAGAGAGCACAATCTCCTTGTTCCGAAATCGAAATTGCCTCCTGATATAACCCAACAGCTTCTGGGTTTTCTTTTCCACCTCTACGCACTGTTTGGTAAACTTAAGGTCGCTGCTAATTAGCACACCCAAGTCCTTTTCCAAATCAGTGGCCTCGATATTACTCCCCAACATGGAGTAGTCCGACTTGGGATTGGAGTAGCCACTCTGAATCGCCATGCATTTACCCAAGTTAAACGGCATTTGCCATTTTTGGGACCACTCTCCTATCCTGCATAGGTCCGCACGCAGTTACTCGATCGCTTCGAGCGTCCCAACATTGGCCCCATGCTTGGTGTCATCAGCGAATTTGGCGATCCTCCTGACGATGCCAGTGTCGATATCATTTATGTAAATGATAAACAACAGTGGCCCCAAAACGGAACACTGAGGAACCCAGCTAGTAACTGAGGCCCAACCCGAGGTAGCCCCTTTAGTTACAACCGTCTGCCGCCTATTCTTCAGCCAGTTTCCAATCCAGCTATCTATTTCCCCATCGATACCCAGCCCAGTGCGCGGACTTTGGCCATTATCTCGACTTTCAGAAAACCTTTGATAAGGTACCTCACCGCTGGCTAAAGTATATCAATCGCCCTACTCTTATCGTACTCACTCCACATGACGTGGAAAAACTCGAGCAGGTTGGTGAGACACGACCTACGCCGCCCAAACCCATGTTGGGAGTCCCCAAGCAGCTTGTAGGAATCCAAATGGTCAACGATCCTATCCGCTATTATCCCCTGTAATAATTTACATACGACCGAAGTGAGATTAATGGGACGATAGTTCCCTGGACTTTCGTGATCCTCTTTCTTGAAGATAGGGGTCACGTTGTCTTCCCTCCAGTGACCAGGCACCTGGCCCGTCTCCAACGATTTGTTGAAGACTGTAGCCAGGTGGGGAGCCACCTGGTCGCGCACTTCCTGCAAGACTGTGGAGGAACTGGTCTGGCTCAGGAGCCTTGAACGCATTCAGTTTGTCTCTTCTATCAGCAACATCTGTCACGGTACACCGAACACTATCCAATTTAGGGCGGGTCGAAATTTTCTATGGCTCCGAAAAGCCTTCTGATAACTTTTTTTACTGTGCGAAGTGCTGTAGAGGTAGCACAATTTTGGGTTTTTTTGCCTCTTATGTCTTGTACTCTGACATATAATAAAATTTTTCCTGGTATTTTAAATCCTAATGCAATGATGCAAAATTAAATGATAATTGAAATATGATATATAAATGAAACAAAATGTATTGGTATTTATTGACAATAGCCATTTAGCAGCATTATACTAAGATTTTAAATTATAGAAGAAGGTATAGAAAAGGTTAAAATTTTTAAAAAAATGAAACAATGTTGCAACCAGACGTTTTTCTAAAGTGATCTTCCTTCATTGTTCCTGTAAATTCTTACTTCCATTTCCCTTTCGTGTTAAAATTAGGCATTTTTTTCCTAGATTCTAAAAAATTTAGAATAAATTTTTAGCGATTTTCATAGCCATATCGTTCTTCTGATGCTTTTGTCACGAGACTGACAGCGCTCTCCAGTTTCTGATCATGACACGGGTATGGTGGAATCATAAGTGACTCGGCATGAGCTTTGATAATGTCACTGTCGCTGAATTCATTTAGCAAAGTAGTGGATATATGGTTTCTCTCTCCCAATCAACCAATTCTGTGTAATCTTCTGCTTCAAGTTGAGTGTTTTAGGAAGTTCAAAGTTCTCTGTTTGGGGGAAGACTTTCTGGCCTCAATTATTCGCTTGATCGTAATTTCTCTCACTTGTTGTCTTTGATTCGTTATCATTGCTAAAAGAATATTTTTCCGTGTGGCAAAATTGGAGTTGTTTTAAGACTGGTTCCATAATTTTTTGGAACTTTTCTTCAACATTCTTACCAGTTGTGTAAGGTACCAAAAATTTATCGCTCCATCGATCGCTTTGGATGTGATTTAATTTGGAACCACCCAGGAGCATAGCACTGCATTATAATCTTCATAATGTCTTTGAAACCCTGTTCTGGTTTCAATGTTGATACATACAATCTTAGAACATGATTAGCCCGAGTGAGCCATCGCGCATGATGAATATTTCCAGGAGATTTCGAACTCAGGTTTTCAGGGATGCTGCCCGATTGAACTGATAAGCAGATGTCATACAAGTACTTCTGATCCGTGTTGAGCTCTTTTACAACATCAGCAGGAATTTGTTTTATTCTTCCAGTTACTGGAGTGAAATTAACTATTTTTAATTTTGTCAAATCCTTTTTTATCGCTTTGCTAATATCACCTTTGAAACTGTCTGGTCCACTAGTCTGCCCATCAATTGCTTCATATATATGCCTGAAATGAAATTCATTCATGTGGAGCTGGCATACTAACCATTGCAAAGATCTATCTAGCTGCATCTCAATCAATTTAATCACACTACCAATTTTTTTTGTATTTAATGCTGTTCCATCACATAGTAAGGCTTTCATAGTGTCATTACTGTCTGTATCCAAAATCAAAGTCAAAATTTCTTCTGCCATGGATCGAGATGTCCCTTTATCTGGCATGAGATGGCCTACATTAAACCTCCAGGCTCTTTGACAGTGGTGTAGTGCTTTTCTTTTGTTTTACCTCCCCGCTTTAATGTATCATCCATTCTACCATCAAATCCTATGCATTCTAGATGTAAGTTTTCCGATTTTGCCTTAACAATATTTCTTTTACCAACTCGCACTCTTTCTCTTTCCACTTTTTTCCTATCAATCATGTTAAATTCATTCAAAACTCTCATGTCTTTTAAAGCTGCATTTACAATGGCAGCCGCTGCTCTGCAGTAATAGCCAGCTCATCACAACGGTATCTGTTTTGTTCATGATCTGCTAACTCCAGTTCAGGTTTAAAATCATAATTTTCTTCAGTACTTGCATCCATTTCCATATCATGTAAGATATCTAAACTTCCAGAAATGTCATTGAAAGAAGCATCCATTTTCTCTTGAGCTCTTTGTTGAGCTCGTTGTTACGCTTCTCGTCTAACTTTACTTGTTCTTAATGCAGATGTTGTAGCTCGATCAATTGGTTCCAGTTGATTTCTGCGTTCTTTTCGTCCTATGAAAGATTCCCATTCTTGGACTGGAATTCTTTCGATACACCTGCACTGTGGCCTTTCTCTTTTTTTTGTCATAGCAATCGCAACTGCATACGTCAAACATATCAAACGTTGACAAATTTGTGAAGAATTCCTCCTTTCTTCTGTTTTGGGGAATTTTATTTAATTTAGATGCTGACATCATCAGTCGGCATACTTCATGAAGATACCTGTACCAATGGTAGGAAATGAAAATCAGTTCCGGATGACTTCAATATCAGTAGTGACAATCCTGTAACATTCGTTGGCACTACATGAACCTTTACCCTCAGCATCTTTTATTTGCCGAACAAAAAAAACAGTGCCTCACTACATCAGCTTTTCAAGGTATCATGGCAGGTGGAAATCTAGTTGGTTGGCCAAAAGCAGAATTAGCCGTCTTGCTACGTGTGACCATTTTTTAAGAGATAAATACTTAAATCATAAATCTATATCATCTGAAAAGAAAAAACACATGATTAGAAAGCTGATCGCACAATATATAGCATATAAGCAAGTCAAAGGAAAATGATAACAAGTGATCCTCAAATGGGTAAAGGGGGTACTTTGTGCGACCCCTAGGGGGGTAGCACAGTGCTTATTTTTTATGTAATGATAAGGACATTAAGTGGAAATCCATGCATTGCATACTTTTTGTCCTCCCTGTTCAAAACTCCCACAAAGTACTCATTCAGCACATTAGCGATGTGCGCGTCGGAGGTTCGCAGCGCGCTGCTGGGGTCCTTTAACGGGCCTATCATGCTTCTAATGGGCTTTCTACTATTCACATAACTGAAGAATTCCTTAGGGTTCGCTTTGCAGAGGCTTGCCACCCGGAGTTCTTCGTTACGTTTGGCTAGCCTAACCTTCGCCTTCACTTACTTGCAGAGGCAGACATACGCCTCAGTTTTCTCGTGAGAACGATTGGCCTTCGCCCTCCTATACGTAGCTTTCCTATTTCGGATAGGCGAAGCGATGTCCCGACTGAACCACTTAGGCTGCGTTGAAACAGGGGTGACCGGTTTTGAGGGTATGGCAGCAGACTGCAGCACCATAATCTGGTCCGGGAATGAACTCCACACTCCCTCAACATCGCCTCCGACCTCTAACCCCATCTCACCTACGCTATCCAGGAGGCCAACAAAGTCCGCCCGCCGTAGATCGAGCTTACTGCCTCTCGAGTTAATACGCTTCACCCGAGGGACGCAGACACGGAACCTAATCAGACCGTGATCACACCCGCCCAACGATTCGTCAACGGTGAGGCCAGTGACGAGGTTGTCTTCGGTCGTGAATACTATGTCTAGAACGCTTTCGCCTCGTGTAGGCCCATTGACCCACTGAGTGAGGAAGTTCTCATCAGCAAATTCAACTAGCCTCCTCCCTTCGGCATCAGCAGTTCTGTCTTTCCAGTTTATGCCGCGACAGTTGAAGTCTCCTAAAACTACACACACCCTGTCCCCTTGGGCTGTATCCTCCTCGAAGAGGGGATGCGGAGGTCTGGACACCAAGATTAACCTATAGTTCGTCCCTCCCAGTTTCAGATCGACCCCCAAGCAGCTCCCGTTCCGATTGGAACTGGCAGTCAACCGGACTCAACGTTTTCCCTGGACGTATATTAGTTCCACTTCCCCCTCCCCCTCCCCACGGGTGCTGTCTTTGTGAAACATTCTATACCCTGGAATCTCGAACTCCCCAACGTAGTCCCTACGATCAGTATGAATCCAACTCGGTGATAGCAAAACTTATTCCTAATCGACCTAGCATTAAAAAGAACTGCACAGAGGGGGCCTTCCATATTCTGACCTTCCCCAAGCACGACCCGCTTCCTGAACAGCCTGGGCTGTCGGGATTTGAAGAGCCCCTCACCAACGAGGGGGCAACTTCCGCAGGAGTCTGAGCCCCCTCCAACGGGGAAGGAGGGTCACCCACCTGTACATGGACGCACCCTTCAGTTGAAGGTATCTCTCCCGGGTGGGAGCCCGTCATCAATCCCCGGGCTTGACCTCACCATACTGTATAGGTGCCGGTCGTGCAGCGCACCTAGCACACCTTTACCCTTGTCACTGAGGTGGACACCATCTCTCTGATAAAGGTCCCACCTACCAGAAAACGCGTCGAAGGGGTTAACAAACCTCACGCCCAGTGGGACGAACAAGTCTTGCACCCTCTTGTTGATGCTAATGACCTTACTGAGCGCGTGGTCACTGTCATTCATCCGCGGTAAAATACACAACATTCCCCTGTCTGTCTTAAGTTTTAGATCATCCGCAAAAAACATGATCCCGGTGATGATCCCTTCGGTCGAACCTACCCTACCGTCTTTGAAGAACAGATCGTTGCGACCAGCGTGGGCAACGATCGCAGTCCCTCGACTAGCCACGCGCAGCTTCTCTAACTCCTTCCTTAAGTGCGCCGTTCCCCGCCCGGGTAAGCACCTTACCTTCCTCATGTCCCGGTTTGCTGAAGCAAAGTACTTCTCCTGGCCCATGATCTGTGAGTTCCAAATCAAAACGGTGTCTTCCTGCTTCGCGCACAGGAGACTAAAGCGGTTGGAGGTCTTGACAGCGGCAACCGGAGTCTCAGGCTTCGACTTCGCACCCTTCTTGCCTGAGAACTTTCGATACCCGTCGCCACCCGTAGACTCAGCCGCACTTACAGCATCCAATCCACCCCTACCGGCAGCTACATCCTTCGGTTTCTCTGAACCATCAGTAGGTCCCCTTCCAACCCTTTTTCTTTATCGGCCCCTTCCCACCCTTTTCTATCGGCCCCTTCTTTGCGCCCTCCCTTTCCTCCGCCTTGCGACACGGTTCGGTGCATTCCACGTCGGTCGCTGACGGATCTTCACACTGATTTTGCACCCCGGCCCCCGGTTGCACCTCTACCATTTCTCCGCGATCTCGAGTTCTGTTCCAGTCCGCCGCTGGACCGCCTTTCCAGCGCGGCTATTACTATCAGTAAGCTCCAGGATGGAGGGCGCAGCCGCGTCAGCGACCGCCGCAACTCCAACAGCCGATCCGGACGACTCAAGCCGCCGGACCCTCTCCTCTAGCTTCTCGTACAACTGCATGAATTCGCAAAAGCGGCACATGATGGAGTGGTTGATCTTTTCGAAGCAAGCTTCTTTGAAGTTCGTCATCCACTGGTTTACTCCAATGACTGGACAGCAGAAACTGAAAGCTAACTTATTTTTCTAAATCCGAATACAATGAATAAGATAAAGTGTTCTAGTTATGAAAACTATCGAAAACGTTCTGACCAGTACATAAAAATGGAGGGGGTCGGTGAATTCGTCCCGCGCAAGCCGCATCAGCCTATCTGCAAGTGACTTTCATCCCATCCAGAAGACTACACCCCTCGCTACTGCCCCACCGACCAAGGGTTTCCCCAGGGCCGGACAGTCCCAAACGTGTCGCAGCTACCAACTGAAAAACACTCGCGACGCAGGCCTCACAGATTTCCCGCCAGGAACGACAGCGAGATGCATCTTCTTACTAAATCTTATTAGCCACTCACAAGCGGCCAGTCTCTTAGAATCCAGTGTTCAAGGGATATCCCACTAGACCCAGCAGCTAAGTCTGAGGCTTTCCGCTGTTCTGACAGCCAGCTGGGCAGTAAAGCTCTCTCACCTAAGAGCAGTACAGCCAAGCACCATCAACTGGTCACCAAAGAACGATCGCAGGTGGCTGGTCAGGTCAGGCTTAACGGGGCACTAGCCACACTCCATTCATCGCGCCCCTACGCCTGGGACCCCTCCCATCCCAGTCTCTCACGACCTACGAGCGTTAAATGGTGTTATTTATAGAGGTTCAAAGCCTCTCTTCCCACGCATAAGGTAGCAGTGGGTCCTA
Source organism: Bathynomus jamesi (assembly GCA_023014485.1). Classification (NCBI taxonomy): domain Eukaryota; kingdom Metazoa; phylum Arthropoda; class Malacostraca; order Isopoda; family Cirolanidae; genus Bathynomus; species Bathynomus jamesi. Next base: position 58,474 of record JAJOZX010000446.1, read on the forward strand.
TAGTAAAAGTAGAGAAAAAGACTTACTACTAAAAGAAAAGGTTTTTTTTTTGGCTCAGTCAGAGGAGAGCATCCTTAACCTAAGCTAAAAGGACAGAGTAGGGATGGGATAGGGTCCTAGTAACCCACGGGACAGGATTGCACAACAAACTTCACCCGCCCTCCCGAAAGAGAGAGAGAACCTGGAGGAACTGGCAATCAATTTCTCTAGAATCCCACGACTCGGGACCGGAGGGCTGTCACACCCCAAGAATAAAGTTACAAACCCAGAAGAAATGTGCATAACTTTATACCCCCTGCGAGAGAGAGAGAGAGAGAGAGAGAGAGAGAGAGAGAGTTACAAGGAGTTACAAGGAAAAGAAGTACCTCAAAAGGCCTTGCGGCCCATACCGAGGAGGTACCAATGGCAACGGGTGCCAGGGAAAATTTTCTATACACTCAAATAGTGTGCAAGATTTGGTCTAACTTTTGCTTGAACTGATCCACAGAGGAACTGTTCACAACTTCTGGAGGTAACCTGTTCCACGTGTCACAGATCTTATACGTAAAGTAATTCCCACACACACTAGTCCTAAACCGTTTCAAATCCAACTTCCAACCATTGTTGCGAGTTGGGTTATCATTTAAACTAAACATGCTTCTAAAATCGACATTGTTGAACCCGCGTAAGAGCTTGAAAACTTCGATCAGTTGACCGCGCAGCCTCCGAGTTTCCAGCGAAAACAAGTTCAGGGCACGTAACCGTCGATTGTAGCCCATATGCCTAACGGAAGGGATTAACTTTGTGGCCCTCGCCTGCACTCGCTCCAGCCTCTCAATATCTCTCCTGAGGGTGGGCGACCAGAAGTGCACTGCATACTCCAGGTGCGGCCGAACCAAGGAATTGTACAGAGAGAGCACAATCTCCTTGTTCCGAAACCGAAATTGCCTCCTGATATAACCCAACAGCTTCTGGGCTTTCTTTTCCACCTCTACGCACTGTTTCGTAAACTTAAGGTCGCTGCTAATTAGCACACCCAAGTCCTTTTCCAAATCAGTCACCTCGATATTACTCCCCAACATGGAGTAGTCCGACTTGGGATTGGCATAGCCAATGTGCATCACTTTGCATTTACCCAAGTTAAACGGCATTTGCCATTTTTCGGACCACTCTCCTATCCTACCTAGGTCCGCACGCAGTTCCTCGATCACTTCGGGCGTCCCAACATTGGCCCCAAGCTTGGTGTCATCAGCGAATTTGGCGATCCGACTGACGATGCCACCGTCTATATCATTTATGTAAATGATAAACAACAGTGGCCCAAAACGGAACCCTGAGGAACCCCACTAGTGACCGAGGCCCAACCCGAACTAGCCCCTTTAATTACAACCCTCTGCCGCCCTATTTCAGCCAGTTTTCAATCCACCTACCTACTTCCCACCGATACCCAGCGCGCGCACTTTCGCTATTAGCCGGCGGTGAGGTACCTTATCAAAGGCTTTCTGAAAGTCGAGATAAAGTATATCAATCGCCCTACTCTTATCGTACTCACTGAACATGACGTGGAAAAACTCGAGCAAGTTGGTGAGACACGACCTATTCCGTCTAAACCCATGTTGGGAGTCCCCAAGCAGCTTGTAGGAATCCAAATGGTCAACGATCCTATCCTCTAATAATTTACCTACAACTGAAGTGAGACTAATGGGACGATAGTTCCCTGGACTTTCGTGATCCCCTTTCTTAAAGATAGGGGTCACGTTGGCTTCCCTCCAGTCACCAGGCACCTGGCCCATCTCCAACGATTTGTTGAAGACTGTAGCCAGGTGGGGAGCCACCTGGTCGCGCACCTCCCGCAACACTCTGGGGAGAAACTGGTCTGGTCCAGGAGCCTTAAACGCGCTCAGTTTGTCTATTCTATCGGCAACGACTGTCGCGGTACATCAACACTATCCAGGCCAGCACCTTCGTGCCTCACGCCTGGCTCGGGGATGACGCGGGTATCCTCCCTGGTGAACACTCCCGCAAAGTACTCATTAAGCACATTAGCGATGTCCGCGTCGGAGGTCCGCAGAACGCCGCTTCGTCCTTTAACGGACCTATCATGCTTCTAATGGGCTTTCTACTATTAACATAACTGAAGAACTCCTTAGGGTTCCCCTTGCAGAGGCTTGCCACCCGTAGTTCTTCGTTACGTTTCGCTAGCCTAACCTTCGCCTTCACTTCCCTACACAGGCGGACATACGCTTCAGTGTTCTCATGGGAACGATTGGCCTTCGCCCTCCTATACGCTACTTTCCTATTTCGGATAGCCGAAGCGATGTCACGATTGAACCACTTAGGCTGCGTTGAAGCAGGGGTGACCGGTTTTGAGGGTATGGCAGCAGACTGCAGCACCATAAACTCGTCCCGGAATGCACTCCACACTCCCTCAACATCGCCGCCGACCTCAACCCCATCTCCTACGCTATCCCTGAGGCTAACAAAGTTCGCCCGCCGGAGATCGAGCTTACTGCCTCTCGAGTTACTACGCTTCACCCGAGGGACGCACACACGGAACCTAATAAGACCGTGATCACTCCCGCCCAACGATTCGTCAACGGTGAGGCCAGTGACGAGGTTGTCTTCGGTCGTGAATACTAAGTCTAGAACGCTTTCGCCTCGTGTAGGCTCGTTGACCCACTGAGTGAGGAAGTTCTCATCAGCAAAGTCAACTAGCCTCCTCCCTTCAGCATCGGCAGTCCTGTTTTCCCACTTTATGCCGCGACAGTTGAAGTCTCCTAAAACTACACACACCCTATCCCTAGCAGGCTACTGAGTTCGGTGTACAGGGCTGTATCCTCCTCGAGGAGGAGATGCGGAGGTCTGTACACCAAGATTAACCTATAGTTCGTCCCTCCCACGTTCAGATCGACGCCAAGCAGCTCCCGTTCCGACCGGAACTGGCAGTCAACCGGACTCAACGTGTCTGACGTATATTAGTACCCCACCCCCTCCCCACGGGTGCGGTCTTTGCGAAACATTCTATACCCGGGAATTTCGAACTCCCCAACGTAGTCCCTACGATCAGTATGAATCCAGGACTCGGTGATAGCAACGATATCCTGGTATTCTGATGCTAAGAGCGCCCGTAGCTCGCAAAACTTGTTCCTAATCGACCTAGCATTAAAAAGCATTGCACGGAGGGAGCCTTCCCTATTCTGACCGCCCCCTAGCACGACCCGTTTCCCGAACAGCCAGGGCTGTCGGGAGTTGAAGAGCCCCTCACTAACGAGGGGGCAACTTCCGCAGGAGCCTGAGCCCCCTCCAACGTAGAAGGAGGGTCACCCACCTGTACCTGGACGCACCCTTCAGTTGAAGGTACGTCCGCCACCGGCTCATCATCTCTCCCCGGTGGGGGCCCCATCATCTCTCCCGGACTCGACCTCACCATTCTGTATAGGTGCCGGTGAGCAGCGCGCCTAGCACACCTTTACCCTTGTTATTGAGGTGGACACCATCCCTCTGGTAAAGGTCCCACCTACCTGAAAATGCGTCGACGAGAGAGAGAGAGAGAGAGAGAGAGAGAGAGAGAGAGAGAGAGACTGTTTACGGTTTTTAAATGTTTACGTAATGCAACAATTGTATCTGAAAAGTGTTAAATACATTGTTGTAAACACTGTAAACACTGTAAACAGAAGAAATTTCGTTAGAAGTTTCTTTGTCTCAATTTTACGAAATTTGAAATGCCTAATGCATTGGACATTTCACATTAGTTAAACATTTCATTAGACATTTCACATTAGTTAAACATTTCATTAGACATTTCACATTAGTTAAACATTTCATAGACATTTCACATTAGTTAAACATTTCATTAGACATTTCACATTAGTTAAACATTTCATTAGACATTTCACGTTAGTTAAACATTTCATTAGACATTTCACATTAGTTAAACATTTCATTAGACATTTCACGTTAGTTAAACATTTCATTAGACATTTCACATTAGTTAAACATTTCATTAGACATTTCACATTAGTTAAATATTTCATTAGACATTTCACATTAGTTAAACATTTCAGACATTTCAGTAAGTTATTTGAAATACCTACATTGTCCAAATTTCTTAAACAATTGAAAAGTCTAATCCGATATGCATAATGAAATGTTTAATGAACTGCTTAACGAATTGTCTAACAACAAAATGTTAATGCATGAAAGTTTATGGAGTTTAAGTTGAAGTATAAGTTTAAATTTATAGGAAAAGAATTGCTTCATAGCATTATTCTTAAAAACTTTTGACCTTCAATTTATATCTATCTCTTCTCGTAATTGACTCTGTATCCCTGTCCAATAACTTCCGATAATTTAAATTATGAATGGCAATTATCACTTTTAAACACCAGAATTATTTCTTCTATAAGTCGACGCTTTTCAAATGAAAACATGTCCAGTTTAGTTAATTTTTCCTCAAACATTTTACTTCTCAATTCCGAATTCACTTTGGTTGTTCTAGCCCAAACCCTTTCTAAATTATCAGTGTATTTTCTCAAATATAGGATGTCTAACTTGCAATTGAACCTAGGCTAGGCCTACAGTATATCAGGAGACCTAGGTCTAAGGCCTTAATCTTAAATCTTAATCTTGAAACACTTTCCTAACCAAGATCCAGCCAAATAAATAAAATTAATAAATGTATGAGAGCCACTTAGAAGACCTAAACCTACAAGGAGTGAAAGATAAATTCACGTATAATATATATGTAGAAGCATAACGAAATTCCTTTTCCTGGCCTCTCTCTCATGGCTTGAAGATGTAAACAATGTAATAAAATACAAACACGTGGATAGGAACAAGCCCACAAAGAAATACAGACTTTAGTTCCTTTCCCGAAATTCGCACCAAATAACCACAATACCACAGCGTTAATAAAGGCCCGACTCCACTTCAAGTCGCCCTCATTAGCTTAGGCCTCACTCAGCACTCACTCTTCATCTCCGACTTTCGTCATGTAACTCCACTCGAGCTCAGCCGGCCCGACGACCACGAAATTCAGCTTAATCCTACACGAAGGACATCTCCATTGGTGCCAACCATATTTCATCCCCCCGGAAGCAACATCATTTCTGCAAAACTCAATCGGGGTCACAGTCTCGCCGTTCAGCCGACTTGGAGTTATCCCGTTTTCATACCCTATCTTCATCATCAAAACTCACATAGGCCACCAGCTCAATTGACCTACAGTGTTTTACTATGTCGTGATAGGCTATTCATATTACAACGCCTATAACTTCAACAAACTCTGCCTAACTGAATTAGACTTCAAAAAGTTTCCTCACTACTGTCAATCTAACTCACACATTTACGACCGCAATTAGGTTTATTTCATTACTCTACTAACAACGTATTTTCATTACCTCAGTTATTACCTTTCAGACTATTTTATCATTTAACTCTTACTCCGTATAAAAATAATTTCTTATTATCAATAATCATTGATTGTAATATTGCACAATTTTCGTATAAATATCATAATTGTTAATCACTCTAAACAAATAATTCATTTATTTTTCCAATTAAACGAAAACTACAAAGTTATTTCTGTCTCCTTTATTAAATATTGGGTGCTGGTTAAGTGTGCGGTCTACCTACGATTGGTTAGGTTTAATCATGATATTTTCGTTAAAACTAACGAAAATATCATGACTAAACCTAACCAATCGTCAAGGGCGATTGACAATGGGATGTAAACAAACAATTAGTAAACAAGATAAGAAGCTATAATTAAAAGGTAGCCCGCCGAATCGTAGGTAGACCGCACACTTAACCAGCACCAAATATTGTTTGTTTGGTCGAAAGACCAAATTGGTGACCCCGTAAATATTTCATTTTAACTCAATTACAATACTCTATTATAGTCAATCTACATCAACAGGCCACTATATACAATATATATATATATACAGGTATATATATATATATATATATACATTTAACTGCAAACACGCAGTATAATTAACGTAAAGAACGACGCTTGTATAGGAGATATTCCGCGCAAGACGAGAGAGAGAGAACGAAACAAATGAAAAAAATGAGGTAACCACCCGGGAATCGAACCCGGGATCTTCCGATTGCCGGTCAGATAGATAACCATTACATCATGGGCCTCACTCTTCAAATGCCGTAATTCCTCTACATACTCGCAGAAACCAATGCCCCAAGGGGCACCTCCCGCATGCCGTAATATTATATACATTTAACTGCAAACACGCAGTATAATTAACGTATAATTATACTGCGTGTTTGCAGTTAAATGTACATAATGTTACGGCATGCGGGAGGTGCCCCTTGGAGCATTGGTTTCTGCGAGTATGTAGAAGAATTACGGCATTTGGAAGAGTGAGGCCCATGGTGTAATGGTTATCATATCTGACCGGCAATCGGAAGATCCCGGTTCGATTCCCGGGTGGTTACCTCATTTTTTTCATTTGTTTCGTTCTCTCTCTCTCGTCTTGCGCGGAATATCTCCTATACAAGCGTCGTTCTTTACGTTAATTATAGTGCGT